>RCUC01163739.1:0-65230 GCA_003697995.1 Taxidea taxus jeffersonii | reverse complement strand
GGGGGGGTCACGCATTTTCCTCACCTTGCTCCTTCTATCCTCACCCCAAGAGCAGGATCTGTGGTCCTTTACACAGAGAGAGACAGTGGGCCCCAGGGAGGTGGGGGTCCTCCTGGCAGCCCTCAGGGTGCTGAGCTGGGGTCAGCAAGGCAAGTGGAGTATTTGCTGAATGACTACTGTACCAGCCCATCAGTCATCGAAGGATCAATGAAGGCAACTTGTTCCTCAAAATTCTGGAGAGTGGGGCCTGGAGCCTCAGAGAGTGGGGGCTGGGATAGACGGAGGAGCCCCGTGGCCCGTGTAGCAGACCTTCACACACACCCCCTTAGAGCAGCGCCCAGAGGAGGAAAGCCAAGCTCCCATAGGGCAATCAGCTGGGAGGTACTGGGGCATCCAGTGAGGCAACCCCTCTCCCCCACTCTTGGGGAGGGGCAGTAAGGGACCAGGAGGCAGCAGCAGTGAGCACAGATCGGGGCCTTCTGCTTTTCCCCCACATAGTCTTCAACCCCTGCCAGCTCCAGCTTGGGACCTCAGGGAAACCCTTGTCCTGCCCCATGGGCTGGTTCACCCAGCAGTGACCCTGCAGGCTTGGGGAGTGTCCTCTGCTCTGTCCTCAGTGAGGCAGAAGCTCGCTGCTCCCCGGAGTCACGGGTCCTCGTCTGCAAAATGGGGACAAAACTATGAAGCCCAAGGGGGCATGAAGAGTGCAGGAGAGGACCACCGGGAACGCGCCAGGAGCTGTGGGACAGCCACACACACAAACCCCTCCTCGGACACTTGGGAGCATCTCCCAGGGACGGAGGGCTCAGCCTCACAGACAGACAGATGGACAGAAGGGCCTGGGTGGGGCACCCGGGTACAAGAGGGCTCTTGGAAGGGGCAGCAGCGAGAGTGCAGGGCCCGATGGGGGGGAGGCAGCAAGGCCACCGCTCCCACCAGAGGGACACATAACACACAGTTGTCACCTGAGCACCTCCTACAGCTTCGAGCTGGTGACCATAACCCCCGAAGCCCAGGGATGCCATCCTGGGGGGCGAACATGGCCCTGAGGACATCCCAACCCAGCAGCCTCCATTCAAATGCCCCAGGCAAGGAACCTGGACCTCGGGGTCCACTTCTATAAAACGGGCAACAATAGCGCTTTCAGACTGGGAAGGGGGTCCTGAGGATTAATGAATAACACGAATCCAAGGACACACTCCCCACACTGGCTTCCCGGACCCCGAGGGCTGCTCTCCACGGGAAGGTAGGGTGGGCACCCCAGGCCCAGGGCGCGAGGGCCTGACCTCCAGATCCATGCCGTGGACACCATTCCTGCCACACAGGAGGGGACAGGGAGATCACTCATCTGCAGGAACACACACATGCTCTGCACCCCGGCCGGCTGCCCACCCTGAGGCCTGGAGGGCCTGTGGCCAATGATCTGCACCTTTAATAATCCCTTCCTCCTCCCCGCCCCTCGGGCCCCAGATGCTAAAACACCAAACCCCGTGCTATTTCAGAAGCACCAAGAAGTTCCCACTGAGCTTCTGAAATCGGTCAGTGCCCCGGAGCCGTAAATTAATGGTGACACCGTGTGATGGGTGACAGACCCCGCTGTCTCCATGGCACCGGCGACGCCCACGTGTGCAGAGCGCAGAAACGAGGGGCCCGGGTGGGGGGCCCAGGCTCCTCCAGGGAACACCGAGCCACGGCATGACACGTGAGCCGCCTTTAGGGGGTAGCGCCAAGCCAGGGTGAGGGGCGGCCGCCCCTGAGGACACAGCTCCGGCCAGGCCCTCGGAGGCCTGGGTGCCCCTGCGGGGAGGGCCCACTGGCATGCTGGGCACCACCAGGACCTTGGCACCAGACGGCCTGGGTTCAAATCTCAGCTTGGCCACTTCCTGCTGTGCGACTTGGGGCGAGAAAATTAACCTGAGCCTCAGTTTCCCCCATGTGTGCAATGAGTGTCATACCAACAGCACCCACTCTGCCTGATGGGGTGAGGATGAGGAGACTCTGTTTGCCCAAAGGTCTGGCCCATAGGAAATCATCAGTGGTTGTTAGCAGTATTCTTTTGTTCTCCCTCCACTTCTTCTAACTGCAGGCAAGGCACAGTTCTGCTAGAAAGACTCAGTTGCTGGAGGTACCAGGGGGAGCTCCGTGCATTGACAGGCCGACCCTTGCTTCGGCTCAGGTCATGATCTTGGGGTCATGAGATCGAGCCTCGCATCAGGCTCCAAGCTCAGTGGGAGTCTGCTTGAGATTTGTCCTCTCCTTCTCCCTCTGCCCCTCCCCCTGATCTCTAGCTCTCTCCCTCTCTCCAGTAAATAAATACACTTTAAAAGAAAAGATTTAGCTGTTGGTATGGAATGTGAACACGTAGGAAGGGCCCAGCCAGAACCAGGAGTCCGCCTAAGTGGCTGGCTTCTAGAACAAGGATCCTTGGCTTTGGCACCACTGATGTTTTCCTCTGGATAATTCTTCTGCAGCACCCCGGTCTCCATACACGGGATGCCAGGAGCCCCCCACGGGCAGGACAGCAACAAAACACCCACCAGTGTCTGTGCTGCTGGGGGACAGACGGCAGAGGGGGGAGCGGGGGATGGAGAAAGGAGAGAGAACATGAGCCAAGACGACATGACCATTCTCAAAAGCCGAGTTCGAATCCCATGGTCACGTCCTTGGTTCTCGGCGGGGATGTGAAAGACTCTGACACGGAAGGGCCTTGGCTTTGCCCTCAGACAGAGCATGGAACAGATGGATCTGGGTGTTTTGCCTTAAATAAACCGTTTGTGTTAGCTCACGACTGGGGGGAAAGTTACGAAGAGCAAGGAGAAGTCGTGTGTACCAGACCCAGGGGTGTTTGCTACTAAAGCAAAACTCAGGCCTTATTATCAACTAAAGCCCACACTTGGCTCGGATTCCCTTAGTCTTCATCCAACGTCCCCTCCCCTGTCCCAGGATCCTGTCCGGGACATCACGTGACATGCGGCCATCCCATCTCCCCAGGCACCTCTGGGGAACGACAGTTTCTCAGGCATCCCTGATTTGCTATGAGTTTCATGAGGAGTCCTGGCAGGTGGTCTGTGTGGCATCCCTCTGTGAGGACTGGGCTAGTTATTTCTTGTGATCAGTCGGGGATCGCTGGCTCTCGGGAGGAAGACCCCAGGGGCAGAGTGCCCGCCCGTCCCATCAAGTCAAGGGCACCTGCCATCGACGTGACCAGTCATAGCGACGGTGACCGTGACCCGCTGGCCAAGGTGGGCTTTGCCTGGCTTCCCCACCCCCCAGTTCCCCTCCTGGCCCTCCCACACTGCGCCCTTAGTGGGAAGGTCACCAGGCCCTGCGCACGCCTGGGGACTGTGAGGGAGGGCCCTCCTCGAGGGTGGTGCATCCCTTAAGTCCCTGGGAGCTCTCCGTGTGGGTTTGCCACTGGTCTGGGTGTTTACAAGCTGAATCCCTCAGAATGACAAAGCATCAGCTCACCGAGTCCCAAGTGACTGGTGACCCCAAGTCGCTCTAGGACGAGGAGAGGACAACTCACAGTGGCTCTCTGCAGCCCAGGGGGGCCACAGGACAAAAAGACCAGACATCACAACCTCTCGTCCTGGTCCAGCACCCTCCGTGCACTCTGACCCCGATTCTCCCTGATTTGTGCCCTGTCACGTCACCTGGGAGGGAGTTGGTGGTGTTCTTGCCTGGTGTCCCCCCAGGCAAGAGCTGTCCCTGCTCCGCCTGATTTCCCCAGCCTCCAGCACTCAGTGGGGGCTCAGCACACTCACCCATAGGCAAAGGAATGCCAGAGAGATGGTCTTTGCGAGCCCCAAGGCCTGCTGCTCCTGCAGAAGAAGGGTGCCCCCCTGGGGTTCACCCCGCCCCCAGCTCTGGGAGGTGCCCCAGACCCTGGTGAGGACTGGACTGCCGCACTGCTCGGCGTCAACAGAACTCACCATTTCCAGGGGCCCGGAGGGATGCAGGACAGAGGGATAGAGAGTTAGTGTGGACCCTTGGGATCCGCACCCACCCGAGAGCCGCCCTACAGTCCCTCCTCAGCCCAAGGCCTGTGTGTGTCAGCAGCAAATGCAGGGAAGGCTCCCGGGGGGCCAGCAGTTGGATTTGGGGGAAAGCTCACAGATCAGGAAGGCCAAGGGATTTGCTATTTCAATTCTTAATTATAGTCATGACCCCCTCAGCCTTCCAGATGCCTCTGAGGCTGGGAGGAACCTGCCCATGGTGGTCTGAGCCCACCTGGCCAATCCAGCAGTGCAGGGGGCCTGAGCTGGGGTCTTCAGCCAGAATTCGGGCGCTGACATGGGTCCAGCCATGCAGCCTCCTGCGCTCCATCAGGGAAACAGAGAATGGCCCAGGATGTGCTGGGTTGGGGCCGTGTTTCCAAAATTTCAAAACAAAATACCGTAACTATTTTGGATAATCAGCCTTGAAGACCCAGGCTGGCTGGAGATGTTTGTCCATAATGATGTTTGGAAACCTTGCATGTTGGAGGGTTTAGCTGGGGGAGGACCATCCATTCCCACAGGGGGCCCCCATATATGTCTGTCATCAGTGCAAGGATGGATCCCCCCACAATCCTTTCTCAGGAGCGTCCCGGCCCAGGCAGTCCATCACATGGTCACTCTGGGCTTTGTGAACAGAGGGACCAATGGAGAAAAAGGAGCTATCTGGTGACAAAGTCATGTGGGGAGATGTTTAGAGCCCCAGAGTTTATTTTTTTTTAAAGTAAAAATCAGTTTTATTGGGTTTTTTTCATTCTCCAAGTAATACAATTTCCACCAATAGAGGAATATTTCACAAGAAAAAGGAGGTTGAGCAATGCCTTCCTGACCCAGCCTCCCAGAGTGGGACGCCCTCCCACAGACGCACACACCCCGGCCACAGGCTCCCACAGAGGCATGCACCCCCCAGGGCCACAGCACCTCCAGGTCCCAGCGCCCATAGGCCCAGCTCTGCCCCACCCAGACCCTCCTGTACTACCACCTGTCTCCCAGCTCTTTGACCTTCCCATCTGTCCTACCTCAGGGCCTTTGCAGGGCAGGACCCTTGCCTGGAAGACCCCTGCCCCGCCCGCCCTCCAGCCTCAGGTCCCATCTGGCCAGCCTGGGCCTCCCCCAGAGCAGCACTTCCCAAAGGCCCCAGCACCTCTCTGATGAATTCCCATTTCCAGCACATCCCAGGACATGCCAGCCCTCCTTTGAGAACCACTGGTCTAGAAAGCTTTCAGTCTCCCTCTTAGCCTCCATCCCAGAACAAAGGAGGCCCCGTGATGGGGCTCAGGCCCACACACCCCTCCACTCCACCAGGCCATGATGACAACTTAGCAGAGCCCAAAAGCTCTGTGCGGTCCGGGTTATGTCTGTCTTGCTCATTGTTGGTCTTCCTAGGACCGAGCACAGTGCCCGGCTCTGGGGGTTGTTACATATCTACAGGGTGGAACAGGTTCCATGAGTGTATTCCACAAGAATGAACCAGGGGTGACAGGAAGTGTCCCGCCCTCCCAGGAGACTGGGAGACAAACAGTTAGGTTGAAATAATGGTTATTTTACAGGCCTTTTCAGGGCCTTTAGTGGCCATTGGACATCGCACATCTCGCAGGGACCACAGGACACGATCCCCACACGTGTGTGAGCAAGGATCCCATTTTACAAAGAGCAACTTGTGGGGTTCTATTTGAAGGGCTAATGGCATGCTTCCACTCACACACATGCTGACACACTCACACACGCTCGCACGTACAGAATAAAAGAACCAGTCTACCCAGCTGTCAGGCACCAGCCACGCCCCGAGCCACATCTTGAGTCACGCCCCAGCCATGACCCAAGGAGAAACCCAGCCACACTGCATCTGGCTATATGGTGGACATTGCCTTTCACCCTGGGGAAAACCATGCCCATTTTTCACCATTATAAACAATTACAAGAAATGTATTCTTGTGTATGTATATTACACGGGAGGCACCTGGCTGGCTCAGTCGGTGGAGCGTGAGACTCTCGATTTCAGGTTGGTAGGTTCAAGCTCAACACTGGGAGTCCAGACCACTCTAAAAAAAATAAAATCATCAAAGAAAAAAAAAAACTTCATTACTCTGAAAATTTCTGTCTGAGCGTATGTGGGCATCCAGACACAAACAGTAGCACCAGGCAGGCTCTGGAGTCCTGGGCACTGAAGGCTCACCGATGAGCCTCACCATGTACCTGGATCCCCACATAGTGTGCAGAAACTTGAGAGGAAGCCCCACTTTTGGTGAATTCTCACAGGAACTTGGGGCCCCCAACAAGGACGGCTCACCCTGTGGCCTGCCCTGGTTCCTAAGGACACCGCTTTGCTTCCTGGCCCTTCCCCTCAGGCCCCCCAGGCCCCAGCCTGCCTCTGCAGGCAACTGTGAGGTTCAACAACGTTCTCAGCCTCACGGGCCCCCATGTGCCTATGACCCAGGCTGGGAGTGCTCTCTGTCTGTGGGCTCAGAGGATCTGGTCCTTCCCCAGGGAGCCACCTCATCCTTTCTGCTGGGAGCCTTGTGGGGAACCCCTCTCCCGGAGGCTTCTGGGACAAGCACACCCCCACCCACTTCACCTCTCCAGCGCCCCCTGTTACTGGGTCAAGTCCTGCTCCTGCTCTTGTTTCTTCTGTTCCTCCTTTCCAGGCTACTCCACCTACCCTAACTATGACGATGCTGCCCCTGGAGGGAACCTCATGCCATCTTCCTCAATGACTGGCTGGGCTTGTGGGGACTTAGTGCCCAAAACTGGAGCCTGAGCAAGCAGGGACTCGGGGTCCCACGTCTGAAACTTGGCACCAGGCTAATCCACACACATACCCCAATCCTTTCCCATTGCACAGAGGGGAAACTGAGGCCCAAACATCTCACGACACTGGCTCAGACTCAGAGAGCCAGCGCTGTGCAGAGCTCGGGGTGTGGAGGGCCTGCCTGAGCCCAGAGTGTTCCTGTTTTCCCTCCCCAGGCAGGCAGAGGAGGGTCTGGGGTAGAACATGTCTGATAAACACATTACCTGCCCCAAGAATGTGGGCCATTCAGCACTCACTCTCCGTATCCTCCTTGCCAGTCTAAACCAACACTGTCCCAGGGAGTCCTGTGCTCGGCAGAAATACTGACCTTCCCAGACTTCGTGGCTCTAGAGGTGGCCATTTCTAGTGACCCGGTTCTGACAGCGAGATACAGGCAAAAGTCCCTGGTGGGCTCCTTGGATGGCTTTTTTAAAACACTAGGCTCTCATAAGGCTCCCTTTTGCTCCTCACCTCTCTATCCCTTCCTTCCTGCCTGGAGTTCAAATGTGATGCCTGGAGGTATGGCAGCCACTTTGTAAACTGAGGGTGAAGGCACACATAGAGAACAGCAGAACAGGAAGGCAGAAGGAGCTGCGGACAGGAGCTGCCACACCAGCACTGGTCGGCTCATCCCAGTCATCTTCTAGTGTGGGACAGATACATGCTTAACCAGTTAAAGGATCACTGGCCAACTATTCTCACAGCATGGGGCTGAACTGAATTCCAATCAGGTGGAAAAGAAGCAACTGGAAATGATGCCAAAGGGACCAAGAAAGCTGCCAAGGACACAGATGTCAGGAAGAGAGGAATACCGCAGGAGCACTAGCCACATTCCAGACCCCAGTGCATTATTCTCTGGATGTTCACAGCTACCAGTCCAGGTGCCAAGAGAGTGTTTTACCCAGTTACAGAAGAGGAGTCTGAGGCGTAGGGAGGGGAGGGCATCCACCTGAAGAAACGGAAGTCCTGAAAATAACAGAGTCAGGCTCAGCATGCTGGTCATCTTGGCCCAGTACTTTCTTCCCCACGGCACTGTGCTCACCCCTAGTCCCGAGGACAGCACGTTAGGACTTATGGGGAGGCCATCTGTACACCATGAAGGGAGATCCTCCAACAATGGGACAAGGCAACAAGTCCTCATCCCCCAGCCCACTCTCTATACTGTTATTATGAGTGTGCAGATTTCTTTAAATTTAAAAAAAATTGTTCAGTTCCCTAGGAGAATCTTAGGATGACTCCTCACCGAACAAATCCTTGCACTTAGCAGAGCCTGGAGATAGAGAAAAGAACAGAACTCAGAAGACATTGTTTGAGCCCCCGGATCCAGCCACGCCTGAAGCTAGAGCTCTATCCCAGGAATTTTCCATTATACAAAGTCACATATGCTTTTTTTTTTCCTTATGCTAGCTCCAACCAGGTTTCAGTCATCTGCAAATTATAGAATATTGCCTTAATGCACCCATTCTACAAAGGAAGAAACTAGTGTCGAAAGAGATACCCACAGTCACTTAGCCTTTTGGTGGCCAAGCAGGGACAAGAACCCTGCACTCCTGACCCCACCACTCTAGCATCCACACTGCCTGGGGTAGCTGGCTCTCAGCCGACCAGACAGCCCGCCCCGGTACCACGGTGGTTCGGGCAACAAGTCCATATTAAGAGGTCCCACTCTTTTGGCCTTTGGGGAAAACCTGAACTTCTCTTATTAGGCAGCAAAGGGAAGCCACTGTTCTTGGTGGACATGCACCAACTTTCCAACAGCCCCAAGTACAGATGCAACAACACTGTCTGTGCCCAGATGTTTCCTGGCTTGGCCTCTGCACCCTGACACCTCACGAAAGCACATGAAAGACCTTGGGCCGGCTACGCCCAGTCCGTCTGTGCCTCGTACCCAGCTATCCTCCACGTCTGCCTCACGGCCAGGGACACCTGCAGAAGATCAGGGGACATTTGGAAGATAATTATTCCATGGGATCCAAATATACGTCTTGGGGACATAAATCTTGGGAAGTCTCTATGGAAACACACAAAAATGCATGTTGTTTTTATTAATACTTGCAACAAAATATCTCTGGAATAAGCCGGCTTTCTTCAAACCACCCCAGAAGAGCCAGCGTGTTTCCCATTAAACAGGATCTGTGGGGTTTTTTTAATTACGGAATGGAGCAGCCTACAGAAAAGAAATGTTCCAAGTCAAGGAGGCCCAGGTGATGGGATAATTGCTGGGTTGGAGCAGACCTTCGCCCCCTTTCTTATATAAGACCCGTTCTTGCCTGAGCCTGCCAAGGGCTGTCCTGTGTGCGGGGGCCCAGCTCGGGGACATGCAGAATAAATGTCAACGGGTTCATTCAGCTCTGTACCGGAGAGGAGAATTCTGCAGGTCCCAGGATCTTTCTTACTGTGGCTCACACTCATTTTACCACTGCAGGAAGGGAGTCCTGGGTTCATGCTAGATCTCCTATGCACACCCTGTGGGGCCTGGAGCAGGATACTTGCCCTCTCTGCCTTTACTTCCTCACCTGTAAAATGGGTTTATGATGGCATCTGCATCCCAGGCTCCTTTGAGGCTTCAAGGGGGTAAAAAGCCTTGGGGCTTTTGGAGGAGCGCCAGGTCCACGGTAAGCTTCCACGGATCATGGCCACAGAATATTAAGGATGGCCACAATTTCTGGCATGCCGCCCCCCAAGAGGTAAAATTTATGTCCCAGGACTCTGAGCAGGTCCGCGATGTCGCTGACCATAGAACACAGCTGCAGTGACAGCGTACTGGTGTCTGGGCTGGGCCTCGGGAGCCAGCCGCTTCCACAGTCTATCTTTGAGATCACATCCTCTGAGGCCGCACAGAGAATGCGAACCCCCACCCCCCGCACGCCCCATGCCATTCCAGCCGATCCCGCCCGGGCTCCAACACGGGAGTGAAGAAACCAGTCACAGACGTCCCGCCCGGGCAAGCCTTGGGAGACGCCGGCCCCACCATCCTCCGAAGGCCACCAAGCCAAGCAGGAGCCACACAGATGAGGGAGTCAACCCATCTGACTGTGAGCAGTGATAGTAAATGACCATTTCATGCCCCTGAAACTCAGAGTACTTGTTACTGCCCACTACTTCAATATCCTAAGAAAAGCCCTCATCATCCCACATACCCCTGCCAACCTGACTCTCAACAAACTCGAGGGCCCTGAGAAGTCTGGGAAGAGGGACAACAACCCGCCTGTCCCCCATGCACTGGCCCCCATGCCCTGATCCTTCCATATGCCCGGACCCAACAGCCCAGACCCAGCGCCCCACGGCCTGGCCCAACACAGACCACGAGCAGGAACCTCCAGTCCTGTCACAGACACCACCTCTGCATGGAACAAGGTGGTTTTGCGAAACTTGCAGCAAAGTACAGGGCTTCGAATATTCATTCGTATCATGGAGGAAATACACACCTGGGAAGGGGATGCAAATTCAAGCACAGGGACTTTTACAAATCAATTGGTCAAGTCCCATCATCTGAGAGATGAGAAAACAGAACAGGCCAAGCCAGGGGTCCCCAAGGCCATGCAGCCAGGGATACGGATCATGGCCACCCTGTGCCAAATGCCACCGGCACACCAGGCACTCTGGAGGGATGTCTCTAATATCCAAACAAAATTGTGGCAGAGAGGTGGCCTCTGCCTCAGGCGCAGAACTGAAGGCCCAGAGATGTTAAATAACTTGCCCAGAGTCCCACCGCTGGGCCACACCCCTGGTATGTTGACTGTGAAGTTCAGATTCATCCCAAGGGCCCACGCTGGCCAGCACCTCCCCCACAGGAGACCCGGCTCCAAGTTCAACGGACAGGGTAAAGGGAGCCCCAGAATGTCCTCCATGCACCATCCCCCCCAATCCAGCCCCACTGTGGCCTGCATGGCTATGGGATCACCCCAGCACACATACCATCCTGGGCTCCGGGAGGCTTCAGCACCCGCAGCCACACACGGTGAGCGGCTGAGCAGACATCTGAGCTCAGGCCTGAGGGCTCCTCTCCCAGAGCCTGGAGCCCCCACCCTCTAAATAAGCAGGAGCGGAGGCTCAGTTCCCAGGTCTCCCGACACCCTGCACGGGCCGCCCCCTCCTTAGGAGGGCTCTTTATGCACAGGGACTGAGCTCCCGGCTTTTTAGGCAACTGGGGCAAGGGGGATACAGACGGGAGTGTGTCACCCTGGGACATGGCGGGATCTCAAGAACAGGGGCCGGCAATGGGCTCACAAAGCAGTCTCCCACCCATGCACCTTGCACTTGACCCTGACAGTCCTGGAGGGGGAGCCCCATGGACATCACTGGCATCTCCAATATTAAGATGAGGCCCGTAAGGCCCAGCAAAGGAGGAAAGCTGGCCATGACCCCAAGGCTCAAGGACAAGGACAAGGCCCAGCCCCCGGCCCGCTCTGGACCTCGACTCTACGTCCGTACGGGGAGACGGGGGCCCTCGCCAGTCCCTCTAACACCCCCTGTGTGTGCCTCCTAAATCCTCCGAGGAAGATAGAGAAGTCGTGTCTCTCTAAAGATGAACAAATCTGCTTCTTCCTTGTGTTTGACGAGGCCGTTTAGAGCTGGCCAGCAACCGAAACGCTCCAAGTGTTGGAGAAATGTTTTTCATTACATTTTAAAGGAGTGTTTGGGTACAGACACTGCATTGTTTATGCATTCCGATAATTTTGTTTTCTGAGTAGTCTGCTGAAAATCGGATAATGGATTTCATTACCCAGAAACATTAAGGCCTCCAGTAGACACAAACAGCACTGAAGGCAGAGAAGTCCGTTTCCCCTGTGTAATTCCCAGTCGGTCACATCAGGCTCCACGGGGGAACCCGCAAGAAGAAGTGGCTGCATCCTGGCCACCCAGCACTCCCCCAGCTCAGCCCTGCTGCTTGGGCTCTCGCGGATGACCGGTGCTCTCAGAGGGAATGTGAGAACCAGGGGCAGGGCAGGGTCCCTGGCATTCAGAGCAAGGTTCTTGCCACTACTCGCACGGCTCGCATGTCTTGAGCACCCACTATGTGTGCCATGGAGAAGGCAGGGAGAGGGGGCAATTAGGGTGGGCTGCCTGGAGGAGGAAGCAAGTGGGCAGAGCCTGGAAGGATGGGAGGGCCCTGCCTGTGGAGACAGTGGGGCAGCGGGTAGAAGTAGCAGGGTCACAGGGGAGGAGTGCCAGACACTCACTCTTATGACCCCACACACCCACACAGGAGGGACGGGACATCCCTGTACTGCAGGCATCTCTCGTAGGGAGCTAAGGCATGCTCCAAGGGCCCCAGTCCTCTGGGAGCCAGGCAATGATGTGCTGCTGGTGGTTTCCCTTTGCAACTATAGCTCGGGGGGTAGGAAGCTTCCTCTGTATTCTCTACACATCTTAGAAGCCAGGGAAGACACCCTGATCATGTCCTGAGTTCAAATCCCAGTGTTACTGCTTACCATTTGCAGGTCTGGGCAAGTGAGCCTCAGTTTCCACGTCTGTAAAATGGGCACAGTACTTGTTCCTACAGCAACCCCTTCATGTGAAAATAAATAAGTTCATGCTTACATGGCTCCTGGATTCACCCTTGGCACAGAGGAAGCACCAGGTAGGCATTCTCTGAGCATCCGGTGTTTGTGGTAATGCCGCACTGGGACACAGGCCCCAGCAGAGCAAGGTCTTTGTGCTGTGCACCTTGGCATCTCCAGGAACTCCTCCCTGATCGCCCCAGCCCTTCCTGATGTCCACATAATGTGGACTGTGTGACCCTAACTTGGGCCCTTACTTCTTCATCAGGAAATGGGAGAAACCTCTTCCCCCCGTAGCACCCCCAGGACTAAATGAGACCCTGTGTTAATGTCTACAGGCCTGTGCTGAGCATACAACCAGGTATCAGAGCACATTTCCTCGTTGACTTTCTAAAGCCATTTTTTTAAAAAGAGTCTGCTCCCAATGAGGGACTTGAAACCCCCCACCTTCCCTCAAGCCCCAAGTCGCTCCCCATGAATCTCTTGGTGAGGTCCTTGGTTTTGGCAGAAGCCAAGAGGCTCAACCACGCCTAGAAGGGAACAACAGGACCTGAGCTGGGCTGAGAGCCCTCAGTCGGCACCTTCCCGGCCCTGTTCCCACACTGGGCATCTGGGACCCGGGAGCCAGGATTGTATGAGGTAGACAGAAGCATTCTATCCACTCCCTGCTAACCCATTCAAGGTCTCAAGCCTAGAAACACATCGGAGTCTCCCAAACTCATGATTCTCCTCAACTGCGGTTGTCCTGGGTCCCTGTAATGGGTTCTACGTGTGACCTGGTCCAGCGCTGGGGAGCTCAGTGGGCACCACTTCCACCCCACTCCTTCCAGAATTAGACGTGCATGTAGGAGCTGACTGGACGCTACGTGCCTCCAATTCCTGGGCTCCCCCAGAAGCAGCAAAAGCTGGAGTCTTGTCTTTTCTCGCTGCCATACCTATAAGTTGGTGGTCTTTGGATGCCTCTTCAATGGCAACAAAAGGAAAATACCCACAGGATATGCCATCATAGGAAGCAGAGGGCTCACTCGTCTCTGGGATTTGAGGATACCCCCCGAAAGGAGGGTTTGGGAGACCTCCAGTCTGCAAGGCTGCAGGCAGATGGTGAGGTCACCCCAAAACTGAACTCCTAGAGAACCCTAAAGGATCCTTCAGATCAAAGATGGATGACCGCTTCTGAATCCTGGCCCCACACCTGCCCCCGCAGCCCCTGCCTCGCCCCTTCCATGTGCCCCCGCACAGCTGCCTGCATCTGAGCCAGACCTCTGGTCCCCACATGGCTCCCAGGCATCTCTCAACCCTTCGGGCTGGGGCCCGGACCCTTCCACCCATGCACGGGCCAAACTCGGACTGTCGGTTCCCACTTCACTGACAGGGGTGGCCCATGGTCTCCAAAAGGCGAGAAGAGGCTACTCTGGGCCACCCTTTGCCCAGTTTGAGACAGGAAAGCCTGAGCGGTCTCAGCATAAGTGCCTTTTGGGGCTCTGAACAAAGTGACGTCATACACAGCCCCACTGTGCACACCGCCTCCCTCAGTCCTCGGCACAGGGAACCCAGACTAGTGACCCCAGACTCATTACTCGCTGCTTCTGAATACTGGTTTCCTCATCTGTAAAGCCGGGTGGTCCTACCCTGGACCCCTGGCTGGGACATACAGTCTCCACTCAGCACAGGCCAGCCCCACAGCCTCGCTCCAAGGCATGGGGCCCAGGGCACCGGGCGCTCAGTGGGTTCCCAGGACTGCCTCCTCCCCTTCCTGACTTCCCACCCAGTAGGCCAAGGAGGAGGCCAAGGGTCTGGCTGGGCTCAGCACCGCCAACCAGCCTGCGTGATTTGCCTATTAAGGCACAAGGTTTCCCTCATCCACATTCTGGAAACCTTCCACTCGGTAGAACAAAAACACAAAAAAACGACTGAAGGAGCCTGTTTGGGCTGCTCGTATCCTTTCCTCATTGTCCAAAAAAGGATTTCCTGTAATTGTTTCATCAAGAGGTGGGGAGGTGGGCAGGGGCTGCGATCAAGTGGGTGGGTCCACTGGGGGGCTCACTGGGACCCCACGTGCTCAGGATCGGGACGCAGGGCTGAGGCCTGATCCGTGCTGTGCCAGCTTTGTGCCTTCCATCCCCCCTGAGAACACATGAGTCATGAAAAGGGCCCTGGCAGGCCCACCAGGCACCCCGCACTTCCTGGGCAGCGGTAGGTGGCCCAAGGGGAGAAACAAAGAGGGCAGAGGTCACTCAGCAGGGCAGGAAGGTGATGAACCAGCCCTGAAGAATGACAAGTGTTTTCTCCCTAGTCATGGGCCTCCCAACCACCCAGTCCACCCCCCACCAGGCCCCCCAGAGCCCCATCACCCAGTCTGCCTCCCGTGTGCACATGGAAGCGGGGAGAATCGCAAGAGGAAAGAGCAGGTGGGGGGATCTGGCTGTGCCACATTGGAGGTGCGAACATGCACCTGCTGGCCTTAGAGAGAGGCCCACCTGCCGGATGGTGTCCGTGAACTTGGATGTCAAGAGGGTTCCCGCCACCCCAACTGGTAAGAGCAGCTCACAGGGTCTGAGTCCTTTGTGCAGACATCGTGCTGTATGCTGACTCCTGCTTTCCTCCTGAGAGTTGGAAATTCTGGAAAGTGCCAGAATTTTCCTGAGCAGCTCCCAGGAAAACCTGGGGGCACTGAGTCTCAGTGGGCTTGCTTAGGGGACACTTAGCAGGTTATCGTGACCAGACGTGAATGTACCATGAAGTGGCCCTTCGGACCTTACATCTGCCTTTCTCCAGACTTACACCATGTGCCTTTTCCTTCGGCTTTTTGTCCTTCATTAGTAAATCCTGAGCAGGACCATACACCCAGGCCCATGAGTCATCCTAAGGAGCCACCAAGCCTGGAGATGGTCTTGGGGATCCTTTCTCTGAACCCCACTTTCCGGCTAGACCTAGCAAGGGTGAGGTTGGCTAGGGTTTCTTTATTCCTAGCCCCATCCTCACCCAAAGTCCAAGACCTGCACCCAAAATCTAGCTTCTGCCAATTTCTATGACTCAGGGAGTAGCCACAGCGCTGCTGAGACCAGAACATTCTATATGATGAGCAAGAGTATAACTCCCCAGAATTTGTGCAAGAGGGCATATAAGCAAATTGGGCCCTGGCAGGCTGATCCCAGCCCCCACCCCTGCATGGAAGAAAATCCCTAGGGAGCAGACTGGGAAGAAAATCCCTAGGGAGCAGAGCTCCAAACTCGAGGTTGGGAACCCCAAAGAGGACCAGGCCTGACATCCCTCTAAACTATCAGCATGGCCTGCAGCCAGCCTGCTGCTGGGCTCAATGGGAACATTCCATTATAGCCACCATTTCTCAGACACCATGCTGTGGAGGGTGACAATTATCCAAGCATACGGACACATTCCCAGCTAAGTCTAGTACCAGGTCAACCAAGAGCCCACTCAAATTCTAGGGGAAATAATGAACAGTGGAATCAGGGGGAGGTGAGGGAGGGCAGCGGGGAGGCATTCCATCCAGAGAGCCAGGAAAAGCTTTTCACAAGAGTAGACATTTGCACTGAGTCTTGAAGTATGAGTAGGCTTTGGAAATCAAGATGGTGGAGAAATTCATTCCAGAGAGAGAGACAACAGAGGATGTGAAAGCCCAGTTGGCTGGCCAAGATGGTGAGGAAAGGCCGGTGGGGGCCAGCAGGTTTGGACAATGCACATTGGGCTAAAGATTCAGGGGTTGATTCGGAAGGCAATGGAACATCCGGACAACCCTCACTGACCTGCTTCCACAAGGACGAGGCTGGCTGGCTCCCCAGAGAGGGTGGGTGGAGAGCCTGGCTGAACCAATATGACAGCCAGGCTGAAGCCCACCGGGTGGTATAACAACCGAGAGAGACATCCCCAGTCGGTCACCTCCTCGTCAACCAAAGTCGCAGACCTCGGACCTTTATGCAAAGGGCCAAGGTCCCAAGCTGTAGACTTAGCAAAGGAGAATATAGGACCCACCGTGCAATCTGGGTTTTGGATAAACAACAGATTATTCGGATACTTTCTTAGTATAAGTATGTCTCAAGCCATATTTGAATTTGAAATTCAAATGCACGATAGTTTCTACATACAAGTATATCCCAAATGTTCCATGGGATATACTTATGTCTAAAAAGTATTCACTCTTTATTTGAAATCTAAATGTAACTGAGCATCCTGTCTTCAATCTGGCAACCCCAGCTGAGGGTCAAGCTGGCTCTCAACAGCCAAGCATCCCGTTCCCAGCCACTGTCCTCAGGGGTTCCTACCAAACAGCCCCGCGTGTAGGGCCTCATGTGGTACCGTCCTAGTCCGTCTCATCTCCTCTTCATGAGAAGTTCATTGGTCCCAGCTTCAGGATTCTAACCGGACCCAGGGCTGAGAAGGTAATGCCTCTTAAGAAGGCAGTGTCTTCGTGATGCTGCATGGCCCAGCCCCAGAAAAAGCAGCGGGACAGAGCTCGTGGGGCGGCAAAGCCTCGGAGCAGGGCCCGGGCTTCCCACCTTGGCTCCGCTCTGACCTCAAGAACCAGGAAGGGAGCAGTGATCTGGCAGAATCAGGAGCAAATAATCGCTTCTAATTACCATCCCTCCAGTCTCCGAACTCCCCAGTGAATTAGAGTATATCCTTCATTCCAGCCGACATCCTCGATAGCGTCACATTAGGCATCAAACAAATTATGAATCCCCAGGAAGGGCTCCTCATAGTCATTTGCTGGTGAAACATCTTCGCAGAAGTAAAACCCGATTAGAAGGATGCTCTTCGGTGTTCTCGTCCTCTGCCTTCCTCCCGAGCAGGTGAAGTGTCAGTGCTGCTGTCCAGGGTCCCGTGCTGGGTCCCCGGGCCCAGAGACAGGAACATGGAAGCCTCCTGCCCCACCAAGGACGATGATGCCAGAGATACCTGAAGCCACCTGGTGCTTTGCTCTGGGCTTTCCATCGAGCTTGCTCGATGACACCAGCTCCTGCAGTGCTCATGACACCCCTAGGTCCTGGGGCAGCCTTTTCATGGCCCACTGTCCCCACACCCTGGCCTGGAGGGTCTGGAACTGAAACCAGGACCCAGTTCCACAGTGTAGAGGCCAGGCTCCTTTCTCAACAACCCATCCTGCCCACAGAGGAGGAAACCAACATGGCGGCCCTTGGGTCCAACAACCCCAGGGAGAATATGCGTCTTCCCAAAGCAGTTCGACAAGACGGATGAAGGCAGCATCAAGCCCTTAACCTGCTTTGACAAATTCTTAGGACTTTATCTTCAAAGACAAAGAAATCAAAGAGTGGTTTCTTTTCTTTTTCATTCCTTTTGCCAACATCCGAAAGGGCAAAGTGGTCTTCTGAGGTCTTCTCACCCAGAACTTCTGTTTTCTACTTCACAGAAAGGATGCAGCACCCAGAAGGCCTAGCCCGCTACCCAGTTTAGGTCGTGCCCACAGACCAGTCGGGCCGGGCCCAGCTCCTAGAAGGCCCTGCTGACAGATTGTAGGCAAATCTGTCCCCTTGAAGTCCCTTGACCAGATCCCACGCTTGGAGTCAGAAGCTGTGACCAAGAAAGTCACTAAGGACAGCCCCCAGAGGGACAGCAGCCTGGACCCAACTTGCATTTGGACAAGGGCAGGGAGGTCAGGAATATTCAAAATGAAAACCCAAAGCCCTCCAGGAAAACAATCAGCAGAGGGACAGAAAGAGAAGGGCCATTTTGTGCCGGTCACCAGGGGGTGGCTCTTTCTGGGCTGAGGGCTCCAATTAGACATGTCACCTCTGCGGGGCAACTGCTCTTGGTGGAGCGCTCTGCCCTTGCCAAAAGGAGGCCGGAGCTCCCAGTAGCCACAGCCCTGCCCTGGTCCCATGTGTCACTGGCCCCTGTCCCTACAGAAGCCTAGGAGTTGCCCATGTGTCCATGCCGGGCCCCAGAAGTGGAGAAGAGAAGGGCCTCCTTAGCTGACCATAGCAGGCAGAGCACAAAGCAAGGCCCCCCAGAGGGTGGGGGTCAGAGGACCGAAGCAGGGAGGAGGAAACAGAGCCACATGGCCAGGATGGACCGGAGAGGCTCAGCTGCAGCCCCAGGGAGCTGTGGCCCCAGGGCCAGGGAGATGAAAGCGCAGAGCTGGTCTCTAGGAGGGAAGAGCCGAATTCAAACACAGAGCCCACATCGGGATGCCAGGCTCACATTCACCATCGTGCGCTCCTTGCCACAAGCACGACAACATGTGCTCCTCGAGACCATTCCTGGCCCAGCTTCCACTGTCCCCCACCCACACACATACATACACGCTCACTCCCGAGAGCAACCAAGCTGTCCCGGGGCCATAGCACTGCTCAGCACCCAGCAGAAGGGCCGTGTGACGTACTGCCTCTCCAAGCCCAGCTGTCCCCCGGCCCAGGAGTCTGAGAAATCTAACAGCAGCAAGAGCCCTATACCTACACTTCTACACAGAACAGACTCCATCTGGATTCAGTGTTATCCACAGCAAAGAACACCACCGGCAACATCTAGAGCCTTCTGTGGCACCCAGGGGTCCCCTTCAGACACTTTGCAAAGCCTCCTTCTACCCCCCCCCCCCAGGCTCTTCTAATTAAATCTGGATTTTTTTCCTCAAGCATCCACTTCCAAAACTGATAAAATCGTTGTTTATTCTTTTGAGCACGCCTGGCTCACCGAACAGTCATATTACTGTAATTTCATTCAGGCTCTGCAAACCAGCCTCCCCGTTCCCATCACGAGTTCAATACAACCTTGTCTCTCTATTGCCGGTACAGCCGAAAGAGTATTGTTTCCAAAGGAAAATGCACTCCACGTTTCAGATGACAGACGTCCGACAATGCCCTTGGTCCACAATCCATTAGTATCTGTAAAAGTTCTGAACGTTTCGGCACCATGTTCTTTCACTTGCTAGTTTTCTCTGAGAAGCAAAAGGACCCTCCTTCCCCCCCGTCAAAAACATCCCATTTCAGATGGATCACGGTGCAAATCTGAGAGAAGCACATAAAAGAAAAAGAAAAACAAAGCTTCCCTTCCTTGGGCCCTGCGTTCTCCTGGGTCCAAAGGACTGTCTTACTACCCACGATCTGATGTGGACCCTGGCGAACACCCCCAGAGCCTGGCATATCGCTCCCACTCTACAGATGGGACAGCCAAGGCTCGGAGAGAAGGAGACCCAAGACTGAACACTCCAGGACATAGAGTCGTGCCCGTGCCCCTCGCGCAGGCCCCAAGCCCCACTCCTGGTATACAGCAGGTGCTCAAGAACAAGGCTGAATGAATAAGTGGATAGAGGAAAAGAGTCAACTATGGAAATGCCGGAGTCAGACTCCCGGCCCAGACGCACGCACGCGGTTCATGCCACCTGCTCCCAGGCAACGACTCCATCAAGACAGACGGGGGTGGGGTCCTCACCAGGGGCGGGTGGGGGTTGCTGCTGACGCCTGAGAGCCAGGAGGTGCCCTCTCTGCGGGAGAGTTCCGTACTCACAGCCAGAAAGCCACGGAGAGAAAGCAGACTTCCTCCGATAACAAGATAAAAACCATTGTAAGCGGGACTCCCTCTGGATGGTGAACTTGGCCATGCATTCTGAAAAGGCTGGCTATTTTATTGCAATCAATTTTGTTAACGCTGGATTTCCTAGAGTGGATGAAAACTGCCCATATTTCCTGCTGCTTGTCAGAAGCTCCACACTCTGCTTCCACTCTCAGTTGGACTTGAGGTCCCGACTCCGTGTCCCCACAAGCGACAACGAGTAGTCACCATGACTCAGGGCACAGCCACAGAAGCCAATGTGGTCAGGAGGGCTGAACCAGAGTCCCCTCGTCCCTGGGAAGCCAGCCAGCAACCAGCCCCCACCCTTCCCTCTAGGAATGGGGCCTCCTTCTAGAAAACACCATTGCCTCTCCCTCTGGGGAGATGTGAGACTACGTGAACCAACTGTTCTAAGGACATGGGCTCCAACGCCTCCTTGCCCATGTCTGCCCCTCCGCCCTGCCACCTCTTGGCCTCGTCTCCCACCAACAGACTCCCCTGGGCCTCACACAGACCGATACACACCCTGCCTCAGAGCCTTTGCACCTGCTTGCGCTGCTCAGGTCCCAGATGCCCACAGGGCTCAGTCCCTCCTTTCCCTCACAGAACGTCTCAAAAGTCACTTTTGCTCTCTGGTCACTCCCTTAAAATGTCAACCATCCCCATCTCCAGACATCCCCTCCTCTACCACCCAGCTGTCTCCACTGTACACCATCCCACAGGTGGACGTGCGTGTGCGTCTGCTCACCTGTGTGTGTACAGTGTGCCCCTCTCCACCAGAACACCGGGGAGAAGGGATTTCCACCGATTTTGTTCCTGCTTTCATCACCAGCACCCAGAATGGTGCCTGCATGCCAAAATGTGGTGTCCACACTTGGGAAGGCATGCAGGCTTGGCAAGACTTATAGCCAAGCTTCCCAGGGGCTCACACCTGCCCACAAGTCCCACCCCAGCACTGCCCTACAACGGCACAGGGCCCGCCTGCCATGAGCAACCGCCCTCACAATCCACACGTGAGGCATCACTCAGCTTTCCAGCATATCCCAGTCTCCACCTGCTGAGTGCTCACAAACATGGTGCTCACAGACCCCTAGGGCACACGGTCTCTGCCCTGCGACCAGCCAGGGCCTGGCCTCGCACCAGAATAGATCCCTATGGCATTGGGGGGTTGGCCCAGGGGCTTGGCACCACCCTCCCCAGAAGCTGTCCCTCCGGGGCCTCTAATCCTCCCAGTGAGAGGTTCCCATCCACCACATCCTGGGGTCACAGCCCTGGTGGCTTCTCTGGGTCCCACCCCTGGGGGGGCTAGAGGTGACAGTTAAGTTCTCTCATCTCCCGTGGAGTAAGTGCTCAGTTCCAGCCAGGAGACCGGCATGGTCACCCTAGGTGTGCTTATGGGGCTCCTGTCCCCTTGTGGCTTCTGCAGATCAAGTCCTCAGTTGGTACCTGGTCCCCGGGCCCATTCCTCCAGCTCTCCCTGCTCCGGCACCTTCCAGGCCTTCTCCATGACGTGCCGACTGGCCAGGAGGGGCATAGCTGCCTGCGGGTGCAGGGGAAGCCTGCCCTCACCCTCCAGGGCTGGGCGCACTCCCGTCTCCAGCCTGCCCACCTCCACCAGGAAGCCGCGGTGACATGCCAACCTGACCTCAGACTCTCGCATCCAATTCCAGCCCCGCTGCTCTCCAGATGTACAGCCTCAGGCCGAGCTCTACCCTCCCTGTCCCCTGTGGGTGAATCCCGACCCCTGGGGCCTGGTCCTTCCTTGGTGCCAACAGCCCTCCATTAAGTGGAATTGAACTGAGTACCCTGGTTTCACCCACGGCGTCCCTGCCCCCAGCTGGGTAGAGGGGCCACCGATGGGGGGCCACGGTGACCCCACCCCCCCGTCCCGGCAGGATGAAGGGAGGCAGGCTTCTGCACAGCACGGGGCCTCCCGCAGAAATGGCAGCAGCTGGCGAGGGCAGCCCTCCCCCCGCCCATTATGCGAAGCCCCACTGCCAAGGGCTCGGATTGAAATGTCGGAGCTGAGCGGGAGTCTGAAGGTCACGGACCACGAGGCTTGGCAGGGAAGCAAATTAAGAGCTCGGGACCAGAACCCTGGGGGGCTGTAGAGATGATGAAAAGAAGAAATCCGCCATCCCGAGCTGCCGTGGGGAGTGACATAATGAGACCGGCACACCAGGCCCTGCTCGCTAACTAGCACTCCCAGGTGTCCGGGCACCAGGTCACGGGGCCCCGGGGGCCAGGGCGGCACCTGGAGAGAAACTTACCTGGGAAACAGCCCTGCACAGGCTCCGGCCTTGGCAGCATCCCCAGACAGAAGTCACGGTCTCACCCAGTGTCCCTGCTTCCTCGCCACTGCCCCATCTGGACTTCCTCCTCCTCACTAGCCCTTCGAGAGCCCTCCTCCCTGCCCTCTCCCAGGCTTCAGCTCCAACGGGTTCCCCCAAACCTGCAGCCTTCTCCAACCTGAGCTACAGGATGGATGTATGAATGAACAAATGTGAGGTCAGATGGATAGACAGAATAGATGGATGGAGGCATGAGTGGACGGACAAATGGATGGATGAAAGGCAAAGGGATGGATGGATGGATGGATGAACAGGTAGATGGACAGATGCTGGATAAATGGGTGAATGGATGGATGGATGTTGGATAGATGGATGGAAGGATGTTGGCTGGATAGAATGGATGGACAGATGGATGTTGGGTAGATGGATGGATGGATGTTGGATAGATGGATGGAGAGAGGGACAGAGAGAGGGAGGGAGGGATGAGTAGATGGGTAGATAGAGGAATAGTTGAATGAAGCAGGTATCTGCCTCCTTCCTACATGAACGTGATGACACTGCTCTGCCCCCAAGCCCTTACACACTTGACCATGAGAGCACCATGTAAATTTAATGCTCACAGCCTTGACAGAAGCTCTGAGTACATTTCTCACCCTCTCAGTGAACAGCAGCTGCCCTCTGTGCCCTGAAGATGAGCCAAGTAAGGTCTGGTTTGGCTTATGGCAGGGGGGGTTCCTGGCAAGCTATCAGAAAAGGAACTTACACACATCGGTGCTGGAAGACGGTGACCCACTTCACTAAGGACTTCCTCTGGGAAGAAAGGCCAATTCTAACAGAATGGCAACTCTATTTCTAGAAAAGGTCTAGAGCCACTTGGACAAGGTAAGACAACGGATGCCTCAAGGTCCTCTTGGTTCTGAGACCTGGTGGCAGGGAGGCTGAACTTCCAGGTTTGGGGACAGGGGAGTCCCTGTCAGCTGTGTGTCAGGGAAATCATTAAGGATGGGAAGGATTTTGCTGTGTGCAAATAAGAGAGAGAAAGGCACATTCTGGAGACAGAAAGTAGTGCAGGGAGAAAACGGGGCCATCCTAGGAGGAGAGGCTCTGAGCAGGACAAAATGCCCCCTTTGCCCAGAAAGCAGAAGCGATATCCTACGGGCAGCCCCGGCATGGGGCCCCGAAGTCAAAAGGGACAAAACAATGGGAGCCACAGGGCCCAAGGGCCTCTGACATGGACAAGGCCACAGCGAGAGCAGTGTGGGCCAGGCTGCACCTCGGAGCCCACTCAGCAGCCAGGGGCAGGCAGCCTGGAGTTCAGGCACTGGTGGTTCCAGCCCTAACCTAACGAGCAGCATCCACGAAGGACACCAGCTAGCTGCTGAGTTTGTGCAAGGGGACACCACAGGGCCCCCGCTTGTTCTAGGGGTGGCCCTGGGCCACCACAGCAGGGGGATCCTGGGGGGGCGCACCTAGCCACGCCGCCAAGTGACTACCACCACCGCGGAAATGGCCCAAAGCCTCAAGCTCCTCCGACGTGTCTCCCCACAGCCCAGTGAGAGGAGGGCGAAGGCGAGCCGCAGGACCCAGTTACAGGACAAGTTACTCGGCCAAGAGAGCATGGCGGCCCCCGCCACAAGGGGGGCCCCATGGCACCTGCACCCAGCATGCCCCACCCAACTCAGCACCTCAGAACGGGACCCTATTTGGAAGTGGGGCCTTTAAGGTGGTAATTCAGGTGAAGGAGGTCAATCGCGGTGGGTTCTGACCCAGCCTGACAGGTGTCCTACAGGAAGCAGGTAGACACAGAGGACCCAGGAGAAGACTCCACTTACATGCCATGGAGGGGGGCCTCAGGGGACCAAGCTGCCCACGCCTGGATCTCAGACTTCCAGCCTCCGGGACTGAAGCCCCAGGCCACAGCAGCCCCAGCAAATGAGTGAACACCGACTAACAAGCTCCCCTCCCTGCCTCCTCCTGGCAGTCTCCAAATGCCTCCGCCCTGGTCACCCTGCGTGCCCATGGGACCTGGGCCCCAGAGAAAGAGAAAACTAAACCGTCCCCCTCCCCCACACACCCTCCCCATTGAGCCCATGGGCCCTCCAGGAGCTTGAGCAAATCCCCAGACCAGGAGGTTCTGGAAGATTGGATGGTGCCACGGGGACAAAAGGGCAGTTCTGGCCCTCTGTGTGGGAATGGGAGCAAGCCTGCTGTCCCCTGCGGAGGCCCCGGGAGACTCAGGAGGGAGAAGAAAGGGGGGGGCGGGGGCGGCCCCCAGCTCCCGTCTCGGGATTGCCCTCCTGAAAGCATGGGAGTGTATGCACAGGCAGCAGTTGTGTGTACAAAAGGCAAGGGCATACTCAGTGCAGCCGGCGGCCCCCAGGGCGCCATCCACGAGACGTGGCTCCCTTTCAGCCTCAGTGAACCAGCCTGTGAGCAAAGAAAGCATGTCATCCAGTTCAGAGGCTCTGGGACCTTGGCCCCGGGAGACCCAGAAGTGAGAAGACGGGACCAGGAAGAGCCCCATGCTCTGGCACTTCCTGGGGGGTCCTGGAAGTGCCAGCAGGTGTGCCCCCCCCCCCCAGGAACCTGAGCAAGGCCTGGCCACGACCTCCTGACGGGCGTGACTCCCTCCCCCATGGGCTGCAGCTGCATCTCAGCCTGGGTGGGACCCACAGGCAGGAGGTGGCCTGTGCCAGCCAAGGACAGATGGCGGTCTGGATTAGTGGGTCTCAGGGGAAGGGCCGTGGCCTCTCTTCGTCCTGTGTGGCATCAAGCAGGCTGTCACCACCTGCAGACCTACGGCCCTGTGCACGGCACCCGTTAGGACTAAATCCCCTTCCTTCCCTCCTCCCTCTGACACTCTGATCAGGGGGGACACGTGGGGGCCAAGCAAAGCCAGGCCGGGGGTCAAGAGGACCTTGTTTGAATCCATATTCTGCCCCCTGGGCTTTGCAACCTTAGCCACATGGCCTCCCCATGCCTCTCCCATAAGCAGGGGAGGGCTGCCCATCTCCCAGGCTTGAAGCAGAGATGGTCCTGCATGCACCACCCACATGGCACCAGCCGTGACCTTACAGTCCCGACCCTCCAGGCACAACAGAGCTCCTGCTGAAGACCCAGAGGTTGCCTGGGGTCCCAGGCCCTCCAAGGCCATGATTCCTCACTATTATGGTTTTAAAACACAGCCCCCGTCATCCCCCTAGATGGCCGAGGTCCCCTCCCCTGGAGTCTGGGGAGGCTGCTGATGGGTTGTTGGCACAAATGACACAGCATGACTTCCAAGCCTGCATCCTGAAAGGCCACCACACCCCTGCAGGAACCCGTAAGCTGGAGCCCAGGTCCACCACCTGAGCAGTCCCCAAGCAGCAAGGCCACCATATGCTAGGAGGGGCTTGAGAAGGCCCAGGGCCAAGGAACACTGGAGAAGGCCAAGAGCCCACCAGCTCCTGCCCCCCACTGGCTGCCCCACCCCACAGTTCCTGGACCACAGTGGGGGCCAGTGTACCCCATCTCTGTCTCCTCCCAGGACTGGACCCAGCACATGCAAAGTCTTGCCCCAACAACTCCCATGCTGGCCAGGCTGTGCTGGTTCAAACCACCAAGAGAAGAGAATAAGAGAGGGGTTCAAGGTCACAATGCCACCAACACCCTGCCACACCCTGGGGGGGCCCAATACTGTGGTCAGTACTCCTTCCAATTGGACAGACAGCAGCTGGGGCCCGTTCTGAGCCAAGAGCAGCACCAGGTGTGGGGCACATGAGGATGAGGAGGTAGGCCTTGGTCCCACCGGCCAGAGCCCCCTAGTCTGACGTGCTAGCCTCGGACCCCATGTTTGAGGAAAGCCCAACCATGAGGGAAATGCCTGCATAGCAAAGTACCAAGGTGAGCAGTGGGTATGAGCAACTCTGTCTGGGGGTTAGGGGTGGTCAAGAAAGGCTTCATAGAGGAGCCAATGCCCTATTAGGGTTTTAACGAATGAATAAGAGTCTGCCAACATAGTCTGTGTAATTGGATCATATTTCTCCTCTTTCCTTGCCTCCCTCTCTTTGATTCACTTTAAGGAACACAGACCCCAAACATCACTCCCCATAAGGTAGAGGGACGACTGGTCTGTTCACCATCATTTAGAGGAAACCTCGAAGCAAAGAGGTCAAATGTCTTGCCTGAGATAAAGATGTCATTGATGAAGCTCGGGGTCCTAGGGTATGCCCACCCAGCCCCCAGCAAGCAGGGGGGACAGGATCACAGCCTCAGGACCATCCCAAAGGGGAAGAAGGGAAGCTTCGCTCAAGACCGTCCCAAAGGGGAAGAAGGGAAGCTTCGCTCCTCAGAGCCCACCCCACTCACCCGTGCCCACTCATCACAAACTATTAAAAGCAATTCCACACTCCTGTTTGGTGACTTAATGGTGCGTTTGCCTTCACGCTTGACAAGCTTGAGTTGGCAGGTACAGAGGGGAGAATTGACATCGTCAGACCTGCCTTCCCAGCCAGGTTCCCAGGGCCAGCCCTGGGGCTGAGGGCTGCAAGGAGCGGGGCCTCCTGGCTAGAACCCGGCTTTGTAGGAGCTTCTGGCCTCCCAGCAGGTGGGGCTGGGCCTGCTTCCTCTGGGCCAAGCCTAGGAGCCACCATTCCCCCCCGACCTGACCCTGTGGCATCTACACTCTCTTTGCATGTCTCTCTTCATTGGCTGGAATAATTCATAACAAGATCACACAGCAACTGAGTCCCTACTCTGTGCCTAGTAGGCCTGAGTCATCCCATTGAACAGATAAGAAAACCGAGGCCCAGGGAAGTTACCTGTCTCACATGCTGCTTAAGAACATGGACTCCGGGACGCCTGGGTGGCTCAGTTGGTTAAGCGGCTGCCTTCGGCTCAGGTCATGATCCCAGCGTCCTGGGATCGAGTCCCACATCGGGCACCTTGCTTGGCAAGGAGCCTGCTTCTCCCTCTGCCTCTGCCTCTGCCTCTGCCTGTGCTTGCTTGCTCTCTCTCCCTCTCTCTCTGTCAAATAAATAAATAAAATCTTAAAAAAAAAGAACATGGACTCTGGGGCACCTGGATGGCTCAGTGGATTAAACCCTCTGCCTTGGGCTCAGGTCATAATCCTAGGGTCCTGAGATCAAGCCCCGCATCGGGCTCTCTACTCAACAAGGAGCCTGCTTCCCTTCCTCTCTCTCTGCCTGCCTCTCTGCCTACTTGTGATATCTGTCAAATAAATAAATAAAATATTAAAAAAAAAAAAGAACATGGACTCCAGAGCGGAGTGACTGGGTTCCAATTCCAGGGGTGGCCGCTGAGCTGCGTGAGCCGGTGCAGGTTACTTGACCCCTCTGTGCCTTGGCTCTCCCATCTGCAAATGGGCGAGAGCCGTACCTGCCTCCAAGGTCTGGAGGACGGAGCAAGTTCGTTCATGGAAAGTTCTAGCACCAGTCTTCGGCAACAAAGCGCTGGATGAGTGTATGTCGGGGGTGGAGGAGGAGAGCCGCCTGCCCTGCCTCCTACCTCGGGACCCTCCCATAGATCTAGGCATGTCCCCACACCCCTCCACCTGCAGACGCCCTACCTTCCGGCACCTTCCGGCACCCTTTGGCAGGATCCAAGGCTCCTTGCTCAAAGGCCCTTCTGGGAGGATCAGGGAAACTAGCCAGCCTTTCAAGCAGCCTCCTGTGGTCAAAGAGTTTGTCCTGCCAGAGGTCACACCTCGAGCTTCACACAGGGAAGCCCAGCCCACCACCCAGGCCTCTATTGCCTCCCCAGGCAGGCACACAGCCATGGGAGCTGGAGCAGGGGTTCCTGTGTTCAAGCCCGCCTCTTCCCAACTGTAAACTTCACTTGTCCCTGGAAACCGAGGAGCCCGTCAGCAGAAGCCTTGGGTCTCAGAGAACCAGTCCTCCCAGGACACCGGCGTGACTGCTGCGGGCCCGGGCCTGGCCCCCTAGCAGTGACCCGGTGTTTCCTGCAACGAGGACACTCGCTGCCCCAGGCGCTGACCAACAGAGGACCCTGAGAAACAAGTCACTCCTGAGTCACTGACCTCCCCGGCCAGCATGCTCAGAACACTCAACAACACCGGGGAAAACTGCAAAGACTGAGCGGGACATGTCATGAAAGCACTAATGAAGCCAAGATTCCTGGATTTCTCTTCTAATCTTTCAGTCCAGCTTTGGCAATGACATGGGCAGGAATAAGATAATCGCAGCCACTGTTAGATCGCAGAAAACCACTCAGGGTCAGCCTCGTGTCACCAAACAATGGCCTCTAACAAGCGCAGGGCCACAATGGAACAGCTTCGCCCAGGCTCAACTGTGCAGTTCCAAGGCCCGTGGGAGGCCGGGCCGTGTGGGCCACATCCGCGTGAGGTTCCCCACTCCGTCCAGCCCCTGGGGGCTCCGCACCCACAGCTCCCTAGCCTCCCCCAGACAAAGGTGTCTACTTTCTAGCCATCGAGACCTTGCACGAGCCCCCCCCACCACACACCATGCCTGAGCAGCCCGTGGGCCAAGCGTGCCTCCTCCAAAAAGCCCGCCCCAGCCCAGCCCTTCCCAGGAGGAGACCCGAAGGGCCCATGTGATGCCCGTGCCTGTCACTTCATCACACACGAGGCACACTGTGATTCTGGGATGCATGGTGGATCTTTCTGGAAAACATCCCCATGGCTAGTCTGCAGAAGGTTCATGACCTTGGACCTGGTGACTCCCTTCCAGCAAACTGGTCCTAGAAAAGCATTAGACACGTGGATAGGGTGATAACCAAGGGTGCTGGTTTGGTTCACGGGATCAATACCACCGCTTCTAATAAACCACGAGCATCCTTCCAGGGATGACAGTGGGAAAACTGCTCCGAATGATGATGATAGGGTCGCCTCTGGCTCTTGGAGGACTTCTGCTGACATAGAAAAAGGGTCCTGGGGTGACGTTAGGCACATGAAGAATTCTACACTTCCTAGCAGGGCTCTCCAGCTTGCACAGAAGAAATGGGGACGGGGAGGGAATGGCCCAAAGGACCCAGAGGACACTGCCCTCTGAGGTATGAGCTTACTGGTTTCTTTTTTTTCCTCTTTCTTCATGCAAGGTCGAATGTGAGCATGGGTTACATGAGTCAGAACACGTGGTCTTTTGTGTCTGGCTTCTCTCACCGAGCACCCTGGGCTCAAAGCTCACCCATGTCGTACAGCGTGTCCACACTCCCTTCCTTCTTGTGACCCAACGGTGGGAACTCCACTGTGCAGACAAATGTCATTGTTTACCGATTACTGGCTGGGCGGCGTTTGGGTTGTTTCCCTCCCTCCCTTGGGAGATGAAGAACAGAGCTGCTATAAACATTCGTGGGCAGGGTCCCTTCTCTGGGTGCTCATCTCCCAGCAGTGAGATGGCTGGCTCACGTGCCACTGCCCTTCCTCCCATCGGCCACGCACGGCAAGTCCAGTGCCTGCTCAGACCTGCAATCCTTCCTTCCCCCGCTCCGGAGTCTCGCATCTCTCACCTCCCCCATAGCCCCCTCCCCTATCACCTGCATGTCGTCACTTGTCTGATGGTCTCCGGAGCCCTGAGCACCATCTGATTTAATTTAGCTGTTTTTTTAGGTTCGGTGTCCCTCTCTCCTGCTAAAATATCAGCTCCACAAAGACAGGTATCTGTGTGGCGTGGCTATTACCAAATCACCACCACCTAGCACAGGGCCGGACCCCCAGAGGATACTTAATACATCTGTACTTAATTTAATGTGACTCGGTGAATTCCCCAAGTCTCAGTGAAGCCCAGGAAGCCCACCCTGATCCCGCTGTTCTGCTCCAGCAGCCTTGCTCGGCACTTACCTATCCATCTGCTCGCTGGACTGGGGAGCTTCTGGAAGCCAGAGCTTATGTGTCTCTCTCTGTGTCCCACAGGCACACATGGGCCTGGTACAGAACAGAGGCCCAGGGAGTTTTACCTCTGGAGAGCCCCCTTGACACTGCTTCACGTTCTCAGAGTCCACACACACGCTCAGAGAATCAGGGGAGTCTCACCTGTCCCGAATGCAATTCGCACTCCTGCACACCCTGAGATGGAGGGCCCTGGGGGTACACAGGGGGAGGTCATCATGCCTGGGAGAGGCCTCTCCCACAGAGGTGCAGATCCCACTTCCGGAGAGCTCATTCAAGATGCGGACGCCAGGCCCACCCTGCTAACTCCCCCAGGACATCTGAGGGGGTTCCAGCCTCGGTCTTTGTACCAAGCTCCCCCAGGAGAGCTGGAGACATACCGAAGTTTCAAAGTAACTCTTCAAGGACCTCAGTTCAGGGACTCAAGGGAAAAACATAAAAGGTGCTTCACGTTCTGCCCAAGAGGGCCTGGGGACATCTGGTCGACCCCAGGCCTGCTGCCGGTTCTGTAGCGTGAAAGAGAAATTCAGCATGATCAGACGTGTAACAGGGCCCGTCCCCCCGAGCTGACGCACTTGTCCACATAAGTAATTATGATTTATTGAACAACATTCTGCTTATTAGAGCCTCTCTCTCTCTCTCTCTCTCTTCTCTCTCTCTCTGAAAAATCACTGGGGCATTACTCTGTTTTGAAAAATCATTCCTTTAAAAAAAAAAACTGTGTGGGTGCTGCTTAATTAATCATTTACTTTCTAGAGCAACTGGGAAACATAAAAGAAATTAAATGTGCAGTGTGCTAAAATTGTTTGTCGGAAATTTTACGCCAACCCACCCCCGAAATCACTTCCCACTGCACAGTATCCAAACGTGAACTTGAGAAGGAGCCGGAAAACAGGGGGGCGTGCAGGTACCTGGGAGGTCACTCTCTGGGCGCAGAAACACGTGTCTGCACAAGGACGCTCCAGACTGGGGGGGGGGGCTTCCACCAGCCCCTCACCCCCTGAGGACAGCAGCCTGCCCCTTTGCTGGAAATGATCCCTCTGGTCTCTTCCTGGGAAGGCTGGGCTTGAGAAGGGTTTTTTAGAGGACACATCTTTGCTCTGTAATGGTGTGCCACCAGCTTGTTCAAAGTCTCAATGGCTGGAACAGGGATGCTGAGTAGATATTTCCAGAAAATCGACTGGAAGGGACACCAGAGTCTCAGCCTGCCTGGGACATGCCACCCCATGAGCACCAGGAGGCCCCGGGGTGATGTTTCACAGATACAAACCAGGGAGGGGGTGCCGCCAGACACATCCGTATCAGAGAAGAGTCATGACATTTCTATCAGGATTAATATTCACGACATTAAAGGCCTGCCTTCTCGACCTTTCTCTTTGAGTCCCCTCTGGCTTCAGAGATTTGGGAACACACACAGGGGACGGCATCAGCCTTCAGTTAAACACAGAAAAGGCATCCAATCATTTTTCGATGCCCTGATCTCATATTTCCATCCCAAGCACTTAGCAAACACAGAGAAAAGAATATGCATTGTGTTGAACAAGGGGACAGCATTTGAAAAGTCTTCCGATCTCTTGAGAGAGGAATTATTTCAGCGGGCTAAAGCCGATATCTATAATTAATATCCATGAAAAGTTGAACCCAAGGAGAAGAAAAAGAAAAAAAAAAGAACTTTTTCAGGCTAAAAATCCTCCTGTGATTTCTAGGTAATTAACAGTTTGGCCTCCACCTGAAACTAATTTCCTTTCTGGCTACCGAGGCCATTCTTTGAGGGATGGAAGAGAAGAAAGGTATTAGAATCCATTTACAGAGCGCGGCGAGGAGGTGAGGACGGGCGGAGCGGGAGGCAAGCAGGCCAAGTGCCATTAGGAGCATGGGATCTCCTTGCACGATTTCCTTCACTGTCTCATCTGACCTTCTGCTCCAGCGAAGTCCAACAGCTCACAAACCTCCAGGGATGACCTTCTGCTTCTGGAGGGGTCCTCCTGACTCCCGGCTGGTCCAGGGGCTGGGCCCAAGCCCGCCACTCACGCACGTGCGTATGGGGAAGTCAGGCCTTGGAGAGGTGCCCTGGTCTGCCGGCCATCCCTCAGCTAAGCAGGCTGGGCAGGCCGGGGATCCTGTTCACCCCGACCCCAGCTTAGCAGTCCCCTCCGCAAACCCCTCAACCATCAGCATCTGGAAAACATTGAAAACCCACCCGGCCCCCCTCCTATGCACCCTGCCTAGGTCCTCTGGCTCCCACAGGCAGGAACGACCCACCCAAAGAACCTTCCTCATGGCTTTTTTCCCTGCGCCCAACTTAACTGCTGTTCATTTATGCGCTGTTGTCACAGACACCCAACCATAATTAAAGAAGTCACTTGCGAGCAGAAGCCATGGGCCACGGACAATTCTGGCGTGGGCGTGCAGACCGCAGCCGTCCACGCCACCCTGGGGAGCCACCTTCCATTTGCAGCCCGGGGCGGGGTCCCCTAACCTGCTCAAGAAGTGTTTGCTGATTTGCTGTCGTTTAAAATTGGCCCAATTTTGCCTCCAAACTGACTTAAAACTTTTGTCTTCAGGAAAAGCGTGCAGACTCAGCCTCGTGGGATACCCACATAGTTCTACAGACAGAAGGATGGGCGAAGAGGCCCAGTGTCAGGCAAACTGCTTAAATGTGCTTTAAAAATAGCTTTCCTCTCATTTATCTGCAACTTGAGTGTGGACGCCTCTATTTGCCATCCATCCCACAAACGGTCACTGAGACTCACTCTATCTGAGGGCCATGGCCTGAGCAAGGCTGCAGGGTCCTTGAGGTCCTGAGGCAGGGCACAGTGTCCTGGGAAGGTGATGGAGGGTAGACTACCATGGTCTCCAGTGCCGGCCATGGTGGGGCCAAAGCAGGGGAGGCCCGTGGTTAGGAGACCAGGCTAGGTAAAGATGGCCCATTTGCAAAATCCAGAGACAGATGGGGAAGGGGGACCCAAGAACAGTTGGTCAGAGCACCGTGTAAGGGCTGGGGGCACCAGTGGGAGAGGAAGACGGCAGCAGCTAATACCAGCCCCAAAAGGTGCTCCTGAACCCAGAAGGGACCTTGCACAGGACTTGAGAATCTGGAGATGGGAGGTTACCCTGGATGTTCAGGATGGGCCCTGTGGGATCACGGGTCCTTACAAGAAGGAGGCAGAGGGAGATGTGACTCAGAAGGCCATGCGATAGAAAGCAGAGCTCAACGGGGGGGGGGGGGGGGGAGACAGCCCTGGGCCAAGAACATTCAGAGTCATGGAGGTGTGACCACAGAGCAGAGGCCGGGGAGGAGCAAGGAAGGGGCCACCCGCCAAGGAACGCGGACACCCCCTAAAAATGACAAACATGAGGGATCAGATCACCTCTTGGAGCCTCCAGAAGGAACCTGCCCTACTGACTCCTTGACCGTAGCCCAGTGATGCTGACCTTGGCCTTCTGAACCCCAGAACCCCAAGAGAATACATCTATGTTCTCAGTCACCAAGGGTGTGGGGTTTGTTCCAGCAGCCCTAAGAGCCTACACAGAGAGATGTGGCCTTGAGCAGAGGACCCAGCCGTAGATGCAGCCCCCTGCCTCCCACCCACCACTGGCCACCAGATGGACCCACCCAGGGCTGGGCAGTCTCTGCTGTGTGGTGCTGCTCCACATTCACAAAGATCCCCCCCAACCACACCTTCCAGTGTTTGCCGTCAAAGGGAGGCAAAGCTGCTCCCCCAACAACCTGGCCCTAACCCCACTCTCTGAGTTGAACAGACTCACAGCCCAGAAACCCAACCAGCAAAGACAGGCATGCCCACATCCATCAGACGACCCACCCCGCCTGGGGCGGCATCTTCTCACTGCAACCCCGGTGCACTGCTGACCTCAGCCACTCACAGCAGAGACCAGACATCCTAGAATGTGCTGTCTCAGCAAGAGGTGAGCCTCCTGTCACTGGAGGGATCCCAAGGCCCTGGAAATGCTGGGACCCCGTGAGTCTGTCCTGGGTGTCCTCCTCGGCAGCCATCCTACACATAGTAGGTGCCCACGTGAGTGAGTGAATGAATGAATGAATGGGCGGGTGAGTGAATGCACATGACAGCCTCCCCAGCCGACAGCTGTCCTCTTGGCAGAGGCGCCACACGCAGGGCTGGCTTCCTTCTGAGAAGAGCCGAGGAGACATCTGTGACTCACCTTCTCCCGCGGCTCCCATCAGACACCAACAAAGACTCGCAGCCAAGTCCCTCACAGAGGGCATCCACTCCACAAGGGAACATCACAGCTCAGGGACAGGATGGTCTCGGGGCTGAGACAACCGCACTGTTAGGGGACCCCTCCCCGGGCTGCCTTCAGCCCCTGTGTCCACCCGATGGAGCTGCCTCCCGCCCTGCTCCAGCCCTCCTGGGGCCTGTGCCTGGGACTCGAGGGCCCCCCCACCCCTGCACCTCACCCTGTCACCTGTGGCTGCAAAGCTCTGCCCACCAGCCTTGCCCCAGGGAAACCACAGGGCATAGCGTCCAAGAAGCAGCCCAGCCATCCAGGGGTCAGTTGTGGGGAGGTCCTCTTTCACTCACGAGCTCTGTGGAGGCGGACACAGCCCCAAGCAGAGCCAAGTGGCCCTGGACGACCTGGTTTGGGGATTCAACAGACAGCAAACCACCAAAAGCAAGGTGATGGAGGCCGTCTTGGGCTTGTCCATGCAAACAGAGGTAGAGATGACCCTCTGAGAGGCGGGGGCTTTGGGAGAGGGGAAGGGACACCATGCGACAGTACCAGATGCCCTCCCAAGGTGGGAGCATAAACCTCCGCCCACAAAGCCAGTGGAGACTGAGGGTGCAGCCCGGCCCCCTTCCAGCTCCCCACGTGCTTCCTGTAGGGTGCCCCCCAGAAACATGCCCGCTTAGCCTCAGTGTACGCAGCTTGACGGTTGGGCACCGGGTCTGGGCTTGGCGCTCAGAGCATGTTAGTCCTCTAGCAGGGATGATGGGTGCAGGTCAGGCATGTGAGCTCCGGAATCCTGCTGGGAACCACCGGGGGCCTAGCCTCAGCTTCTCACAGACCCCCGACCCGAGTGGGCCATCGGAGAAGGAGGCAAACACACAGGGAAGCAGAGCCCAGACACGGAGACGGAGACAGAGGACCTGGGGCCAACCAAAGGGCCCCTGGAGCCAACCACGCCTGAAGTCATTACCCTGGGCTTCCTGGATCTGTGAGCTGTGATTCCACTTTTCACTTAAGCGCCTTGGTTTCAGGTTTCTATGACTTGTCATCAAAAATCCTGCTTAACACACTCCCTTCCTCGCACAGCACTGCAGGAGCTATGGGTAAGGGCGGACATAGGAACAGGCACCCCAAACTCACCTCCCCTTCAGCCTCGGCAGGAAGGTCTGTCAAGTCGGCTGGAACACAGTCAGGTGAAACCCCATGGTGCTGACAGTGCACCCCAGTTGGGGTAGGAAGAGAAGCCGGGAGGGCCAAGGGAGAGGAGGCAAAGACCGGAAAGCTGCCACCCCTCCCCCAGCATCCCCTGCACTCTGCCCCCTTCTTTGCCTTCTGCCTCCAAGTGGAGGTACAGGGAGACAGGCCCTCCAGGCAGGGGAGCCCTGGGGACTCCGGCCACGGAAGGGGACTTCCCCACGCAGAAGCCTGGGAACATTCTTGACGGAATTATGCAGAAACAGACACCCTTCATTATCTCCTTGCACTGCTCAGAAAAAAAATGCCATTCTGCTTTCTTCCAGGTGGAACGGGAAGAAAAGGGATTAAGGATTAGCCAACAGCGGTAGCCAACAGCAGTCTCAAGCATTCACCCAGGCCCCTCCACCTCCCACACTGCTTCCTCCTTGGTTGCCCCGCGGGTGGGAGGCGGGTGGGACTCGGAGGCACTGGGCAGGATTTCAAGAGGACGCCCATAGACACACGCCTTTAAGAAGGCGCCAGAACAAAAATTAGGAAAGTGGCAGGCCCAGCAGCCACTCCTGGCTCCGCCCTCGGACCCTCCCTTCTAGGCTCTTCCATGAGTCTGTGCCCTGCTATTCCCACCACCTAGATGCCCTCCCTCCCTCCTCTTCCTTTCCTGAGCACCACCTCTGGGAAACGTTCCCAAATTTCTCCAGGTGGGGAGGCTCAGCGGCCAGTTTTGTCCCCTGGCAGGAGGACAGGGACCCAGGATGTACTGACGGAAGAACGGCAGACACAAGAGATTTCTCACACGGCGAGTCTGCCGCCCGGACTCAGCCCTGCCATGAAGGTGGGGGCCATGCTGTGCTGGGGGAAAGATGGGGAGGCAGACGGGACCATCCTCCACACTGCCCATCCCCAGCCAGGACAGGTGGGCTCACAAGCCCTCTCAGTGCTCCCAAGACCCCAGACCTGGGCATGGTCGCAAGGTCCTTTATAGGACTAGAGAGAGGCCACCAATGAGCTGAGTGACAAGGGGATTTATCCCCACAAAAATTCCAGGACCCTGAAGGAGACACAGCAGAGGTCAAGCCCAGCCCCAGGGTCTTGCTGGCCCCAGACAGAGCTGCAGCCTCTCGTCCTTAAAGCAGCCATCCTGAGCGCTGCTCTGGGGCCACAGGCAACTTGGGGACTAACACATGAGGTCTCGTGAGCCATGGGCATGAACAGGTGGGGCTCCTGCCCCAGCTCCAGGGCCGTGGAGGCAGCTGAGCCCGGAGACCGGCAGGCAGCCTCTGATGGCCGGCTCAGGAGAGGGGCGTCCATTGCTGATGTGCCGAGAGTGAAGCCCGGCCCGCAGGGAGGGGGCCCAGGAAATGTGTCCCCAGGAAAGAGAGGAGGAGTCGAGGGCAGCCCGGTGCTGCCAAGGCCCTGCCATGACGACCATTCCCTGAACTTCTCAGTGGACAGCATGCATTGAGAGGCCATTTGGAAGCACTGTGGAAGGCAGGACTCCCTATGCCCTGGAGAACTGAGGGCGATTTTCTTCCCAACGTAACATATGGATGGCCCCCGTCTCCTCCATACCCCCGAGGATTGAGGCGGCCACAGGTGGGCAGACAGACGGAGACAAGGCCACCTGGGAGTCCAGGGCTCGTCCTTCTTGCTTTTTCTGTGCCAGAGAGGATGCTGCTGACTCCAGGGCTGGCCTGGTGGACGGGGGACATACAGGAAGCAGAGGGATCTTAGGGAAGGCAGCCCCAACTCTCCCTCCAGCCAGACCAGCCCCAAGGGCCACAGGTTTTGGATTTCCCTGTGCCGACCCAGGCCTCTGTTCGTCTGGGACAGGATGGAAAGAATCTCTGACTTGCTCTTATGAGAGCATTCCAGGCAATCATTCATGTCAAGAAACTTGTGAAAAGCCAGCCATCAACGAGAAGTTCTCTGTACAAGTGGATTCTCTGAGCCCCCATGTTTCATGAATACCGCTGGGCCTGGCACAACCGTTGTTGTGCCAACTGTCCAGGGAAACGTACCCACATCAGACCCCCCTGCCAGCTGCTTAGTGGGTTCCAGCTTTGCCCTCTGACCCCAGCTTCTGCACACACTAGCACTCTCCTCCTGTGCCCCGGGGCAGGCGCAGGTCCCAGCAATCACTGTGGGGACCAGGACACAGGACACCAGCTGGTGTGTGTTCCCCTGGACTCTGTGTGCAGCATGTCGGTGGGAGGAGGGGGAAACAGTAAGAGGGTGCTGCCAGCACCCCAGCCTCCAAAGACGACACCTTGAAGGGGATACACGACATAGAAGAGTGACATGGAACGAGGCCACTCCTCCGGGGAGCCGGCCCAAGGGACCGCTCAGTGCGGGGCTCCTGGCAGCCAGATGGACGGGCTGCAGGGACCGGAGAAGAGTACTCAGGCCACCAGGAGCTAGTGCTCCCACTGCTCCAGAGCCAGTGCTCCCGCCACTCCAGAGCTAATGCTCCCACCACTCCAGAGCTAATGCTCCCACCACTCCAGAGCTAGTGCTCCCACTGCTCCAGAGCCGGTGCTTCCGCTGCTCCAAAGCTGATGCTCCTGCCACTCCAGAGCCTCTCCAGAATGAGTGTTCCCGCCACTCCAGAGCCGGTGCTCCTGCCGCTCCAGAGCCGCTCCAGAGCCAGTGCTCCCGTCACTCCAAAGCCACGTCCTGGGCCAGGTCTGCTGGAGGCAGCACCCTAGCCCACCCAGTCTTGGTCCAGAAGCTGAGCGCAGCCATCTCCAGGGCATTTTGTCTCACATCCATGAAATGAGGTGGAACTGGAGGTGCCATTTAAAGCCCCTAATTCCGGAGCAGGTGCCTTCTCACCAGAGCACCCTGGCTCCTGACCAAAGGGCAAAGGCAGGAGGCCTGGCGGCACCGGGACCTGGCCACACAGCCACTGCCATCAGTCAGAAGCTTCTGGACAGCTCACTTCTTGGCCTCAACTCGGGCAGGAAAGAGACCTCTCCATGTCTCTGGGAAGCCAATATGACCTGTCTGCTCGGGGATGAGGAGTAGTTAGTGCTTCAAAGAGCAGGCAGCTGAACAGGGGGCCTCAGCCCTGTCACCCCCCAAAAGGGGAATGGGCTGGGCCTCCGGGCTCAGGCAACCTTCAGGACCGACTGTCACTCCTCTCCTACTCAAAGGCTTACTGAGCATCTACTAGGTGCCAGGCACTGGAGGAGAGCAGAGAACAAGCAGACAAAAGCCCAGAGACTCTGGGCCCTGGGAGGCCAAGGAGGGGCTGGAGCCTGGGGGACAGAGTACACAGGGAGCAGGGAAGAGGAATCATTCCCACAGGGTCTGTCTCTCCCCTCTCTTTCCACGGGCCATGGCCCACCTCACGTCACTGTTACTCCTACACACCGATGAGCCTCTGCCTTCTGCTGGCTCCTTTACTATGTTGGTAAAGAAATTCAATTCAGTATTTCACTAACTACATTGCCATAGAACTGATTTCCTTTGAATGCTGTAGATTTTCTTTTATGCTCATTATGAAAATGACATCCTGACAATGTTCTATGGGGTCCTCCAGACTCGGAGTAGGGGCGTCCACGGCACAGAGAGAGCGAATAACTCCCCAAACCAGGTCACTGGAGCCAGGAAGCCCCTCAGTGGGCGTTGGGGGGCGGCCCACAGCACCTGACAGTAAGCAGGCACACAGCAGCCCCCTCAAAGCACAGAGTCAGAGCTGCTGCAGGAATCAACCCCCAGAAGCCCCATCCCACGGTCCAAGGATAAATCAGAAAATGAACTTGGATGGGGTTAAGCAGGATTGATAGGAATAAACCGAGAAAAACATGAGATTTTTTACTGAGTGCTTTATTTTTACGGAGGGAAAACTGAATTATTTCACCGGCCAATGAGCCAGTCAATAGGGAAAAGCTCCTAAACGCAGGGAGGAAGCGGAACAAGCTTGACTTGAAATGCACACCACCAGCCTTTGGGACCGCATCGCCCCGGCCAGCTTCCTCCTCCCCTTCCTTGGCCGGCAGCGGACCAGCCGGCCTCCTTCTGACTTTGCAACGCAGACAGAGCTGGTTTTCCCGGGCTCTGAGCAACAGCCCCTCCCTTGGGTCACGCTGGCAGAATCCAGGATTATTGGAAGAACGCAGAAACAAAAGCCACTCCCACGCACAGTCTCACCGCCAGGTCCTCTCTAGACGTGGGATCACCTCTATCACCGTCGACAGCTCTCTTCCAGAAACGCGGGCGGGGGGCTTCTTGGGGGATTGCAGTCATGCAACTAACAGGCAGGCCAGCAAAACTCAAGGCAGACACAAGAGCAATTTCTGCTCCAGTTAAGACCTCGGGCTCGACCACAAAACCAATCCGGGATTCCCACATGACTCAGCAGGCCCGTTTCTGGGTACGCACCCAGAAGAAGTGGACGCGAGGACTTGATTAGGTATCTATACGCCCAGGATCACAGCGGCGTGATTCACAACAGCTGGAAGGTAGGAGCAGCCCTCCAGTGCCCCTGGATGGACAGACAGATAGACGGACGGATGATGTGGCCCACCCAGACAATAGACCATTATTCAGCCTTAAGAAAGGATGGACATTCTGACACCTGCTATCACATGGATGAACCTGGAGGATATTATGCTCCTGAAATAAGCCAGTCACAAAAAGACACGTATGTATGTACGTTTCCACTTACATGAGGTCCCCCAGAGGAATCAAGTTCACAGAGACAGAAAGCAGAACAGTAGGCAGGCGCCAGGGGTTGTGGGCAGGCACCAGGGGCTGGGGGCAGGGGACACAGGGGGCTAGTGTTTCATGGGGACAGAGTTTCAATTTGAGAAAAACGAGTGAGTTCTGGAGATGGAGGGCGCTGGTGGCTTAAAGTCCCTGAACCCGACACTGACCAGTAGTAACGACAGTAACTTTTACGACACTTCCATTTACCACAATTACAAAATAATAATCAAGAAAAAGGAAAATATATCTCTTGCACTAAAACTAAAAAAAAAAAAAAAAAAACCACTAGGGCTTAAGAGGAAAAGAAATCAAATGTCAACTCGGACCCTTACTAGCTATGTGGCTTCAGGCAAGCCCCCCTCACCCCCGTGTGGCCGTGAAACTGACTTCTCTTGTCTGGAAAGTGGGTGTGAGAATCATGTCAACAACTTTGTAGGGCTAGTGGAAGGAAGGCAGGTGAGGCGCCCGGCGCAGCAATGAGCCCATCAGTGGGGCCCGGGATTATTAACTTCATTATTACTCATCAGGAGCCCTATTTAAATGACAAGCAATTGTTTTTATACTTTGATTCCAACCAAATTTATCTCTGAGCATTGAGAAACGGTGCCGTGTGAGGGATGTGTGCCCTGTTGAAGTCAAGATGAGCTCCGCGCTGCAAGGAAATTACCTGCTTTTGCAAAAAAATTACCTAGGAAGGAGAACAGTGTTATTTTAAGATCTTCAAGGTGGTCTGAGAAGAAACTAATTAAAAGATTGTAACATTCTGTGCAAACACAGTCACTGACTGCTACAGAAATGCAGAATGGGAGGAACTTTTCTATCTCCAAAGAGCATCCCGGGTTTCCTTTTTCCTTCAGTCCTCCTGTGAGAGCCCACACGTTCGAGGATCCCTATTAATTTTTGAAGACGACAAATGGAACGGAGTAGGGATGAAGAGGATGAGCACAAGACACATTGTATGAAGGGTCCCCGAGCCACAGGGCTCAAGTTAAAATGATGTCGCTGCTGCCCGGTGGGTGTGTGCCCACCATCTGCTCCCCAGGAGGCTGAAAATAAGCCTCAGTTTCCCACAGAAGCTGGAGCAGGTCAGGGCACATGTGCACCTGCCAGGTACCATCGAGAACAGGGCCCCCACCGTCCACCACCCGCGGACCTGCTAACCTGGGGCCCGGAGGGTCGTGGGTCTAGGAAGACTCGGGGTGCAAGCAAACAGATCATACTTAGGGGGATCCCCACCCTGGGCACATTGCACGTTTATATGGCGTTTCCTGTATGTGCAGAAGCCCAGCTCCCACCCAGCATGAGGCTTTCACGGAACTACCGCAGCAAAAGAGCAGGCTGTGAACAGATCAGGTGCTTGCCTTCAAGCCTCTAAACGCTGTGGATGGAGACCTGGGAGTCCCGGGTTTCCCTGCTCCCCGGGCTTCCAAACCTGGGGACAGTGGCCGGAACAGCGGCGGTGGCCGGGCATCTCGGCTCGTCGGCACCCCTGCTCCATGAAGCGCTCACATACGCTGGGCTTTAGGAGGGGTGAGGATGAAACAGGCCATTTGTAAGAATCTATAAATAACTCTGTCTTTGGAGGCAAGAGGATAGATACCCCAAACACAAGGCAAGGCCAAGTTCCCCCTCAGGGTCTCTCTCCACCGAGAAAGGCGCGCAGGGGCTCGGCCTCCTCCCAGCGTATTTTCCAACCGCTCCCACCCCGTACCAGAGCTCCAGGGCCTGAGCCTGCCTCCAACAGATGATAATGAAATCAGAATTAAACACAAAGGCAACCCTCCAGAAGGCCCTTGCATTGGGCCACACTCTGCTCCGAAGGGGCCGGCAGAAGGATGGAGTTAATTTATGACCTCTTTAAAACACTCTCAGGAACTCTCATGCAACTACAGATTAAATAGCCACTTTATTAAAGTAAAAGTAGATTTGTGCAACGTGTTCAGGAACTTTATTAATGGGGCCCTCTCTGCCTTCAAGCCTGGCTTGTTGACTGACGGATGTCCTTTCTCTGTCCTAGTGCTCGGGACTTTGCAGGTCCCCCATGCCTCGCCTTGGGCCCTCATGCTCTGCCTCCCAATCTGCTCCTCAGCCCAGGTGCCACAGGCTCTGCTGGTCCTCCAGAGCCGCTCATGACCACCTCCTCCAGGATGTCCTCCCTGATCTCCCCAGGGCAAGTTCTCACAGCGCTGAGATGCCCTGTGATGAACACCTGTCCAGATCAAACATCTCACCAGCACAGGGGCCGTGTTTGATCTGGCTCATCACTGTATCCCCAGAATCTAACCCTCCAGAGAAACCAGCTGTTGTAGGAGCCAACGTGGAGCCTCTTTTCACCTGGGGGTTCTCATAGTTGTGGGGGTCTCTCCTGGCACAGGGAGAACACAGAAGGCCCCAGGCCACCCCGGGTCACCCTGGGCAAAGGGCGGGCATCTCCCTAAGTGTGGCACTTCCCCAGACTCCGCGTGCTGCGGGCACACCTCCATTTACCATCCCTGTCCCAACACAGGCTCCACTCACTCTCTCACAGCTCTGGGCCCAGCCACCAAGCCCGTGGTCCCTGAGGGGTCTGCACGGCCCTCGTCTGGATAGCAAACCTGACAGGTCCCAGTCACCACATCCCGTGACCTCCGTCTGCCTCTGCCTTACCCCAGGTGGCCACTGTTCACCATCGACGTGCCACACAGCCACAGCTCAGCCTCCCGTGGGCCAGACGTCTCCCTCTAGTCCAGTCCCCAAGCCCAGACTGCCGGGAGGCCCGCACGGTGGTGGGCCGGAATTCTAAAACAACGCACAGAGCATTCAGCGGGCTTGAACGTGAGCCCCTGCGCCCTGGAGCTACCAAGCTCACCTCTAAGAAACCTCGGCATCAGACACAGGCCGCAAGCCATCTCTGTCACCGGATTTGGACCTGTTCATTCGAGAACCTGCAAGTGCTTGAGGAGAAGGCCTTTACGGCGTCATATGCTGGAGGCCGGCCAGGAACCGTGAAGCCAGCAGGGCCCTGGGAAAGAGAGAGGCCTACAGAGCGGGGGGCTGCCACCGCCTATCCATCCTCACCTGGAAAGCTCTCTCACACCCCCTTCCCTCCCACCGCCCCTCCAGGGTCGGGCCCGGGCCTGTCTCCCAGCAGTCTCACCTCCGAGCCTCTGTCTAGAAGCCTCCCCTCCAGTCCCTCACACCCTGGTGCTCGCGGAAGCCAGATGCGACCCCAACGTCGCTTCTTGCGTGCTCGCTGTAGGCCAGGCCCTTGATGTAGCACAAGGATCACCTCCTTCAGGTGCCAAGCAGGCCTCAAGCGAGGCTTCCCAGCCCGGCTCCAAGATGGCAAGACCCAGCTGAGTCAATTTGCCCAAAATCTCCAAGCCAAGAAGGATGAGGCCAGGGAACCCCCAGGCCAGCAGGAGCTGAGGCTCATGTGTCTGTCACCACCACCATCTCTGTGACAAATCCTACCAGTTCCCTGTGATACACAGGAAAGCACATGGTCACCTGAGAGGTCCCCCTCCATAGCATGGAGGGGACCCTGTGGCAGGAACTGGGATCACTCCACAGCTTCGACCTCCCCAGGCACCATCCCAGTAACCTGCTGGTTTGCTCAGGGGTCCAGTTCCTGGCCCGGAGCCCGGTTACAATGGCAGGGAGCCTAAGCCCTATTTCTGCTTGACCCCTGGAGGTCGGAGGTCCACAGAAAGAATAAAGCACATATAATGGAATCAACTCTTCAGGGATATCGAAAGGGGATTTTCAAGTCATTTCTTGCACAACCTAGCTGTTCCAATTAGCCCACAATCATTTTAGTCTTTCTAAATAAAAGCTTTTAACCTTCAAACCAAATAAAACAAAACAAAACAGAGCCACCACTTCATCCTGCCCCCATGGGCTCTCCAGCCTCAAGTTAGGTTCCCTGAGGAGCTGACTTCGACCTGCTTTCCCCAAACTTCTTCCCTCTGATCCATCTCCATGCACAGTGCATCCACGGTCTTTACACAACAGGTACACACCTTTAAATTTCCACGTCTCAGAGCTTGTCCAAGCTGTTCCTCCCCATTGAGTGGTCCTCTCCATCTCCCATACACCTCCCCTAGTCGTTCCTTAGGCCCACTCTGATACCACCTCCAGGCAGCCTCCCCTGATTTCCCCACTACAGAAGATGGCACTTGCCCCTCGTACCCTACCTTTGGTGTCCCTCCCTTCTCTCCTGCCAGACCACCCTGAGATCCACCACATTACACTCCATGAACGAAAGGGTAAGAGAGACCCCTTCCCTGCCGCTGTGGGCTGAATTGGGGCCCCTTCCACAAACTTCATATGTGGAAGTCCTCAACCCCCAGTCCCTCTGACTGGGACTGTATTTCGGAGGATCTTTAAAGAGGTTCAAATTAAGTGAATGTGAGGCCAGTCAGGTGGGCCTGATCCAATCTGACAGGGGTCCTTAGAGAAGAGGAGATTGGGACACAGACACGCACAGAGGACGACCATGTGAGGGAACCAACCTCAGACTCCCAGCCTCCAGACCCGGGAGGAAACACACTTCTGTCGTTGAAGCCGCCCGGTCTGGGCTGCCTGAGTGCGCCCGAGCACACTAATGGACCTGCCCTCCCGGAACATGACATCTGGCAAGTTGTCATGACCCAATTCACACCCTCTATCTGGAGCTCTGGCTCCCTGGGTCTAAAAGAGACACAAATATCCGGATCCTAGAGACCCCGAAGCAGAGAATGTGGATGACGATGTGGGCAGAGCACGGTGCAAATGTGCAAAATGGGGGAGGGGGTGAGGATGGGGACAGCGGGGGACAGGGAGAGGTGCTCATCTACTGACAGTGGGGACCACACTGAACCAACTAGGTCGAGTAACAGCAAGCTCGTAAGCTCGTGTTCAAGTGCTACGCCCTGCCACAGTGGAGCGCTCTGTAGAAGAAGCAGAAGAAGCGGCTCAAGAGAAGCGAAACCTGGAGCCTCGAGGCAAAGCCCCTCCTGGATCCCTCAAAGGCAACGCCCAGTGGTTCCGATGAAACGTTCATTTAGTTCATTTAACCATTCATTTCTATGTCTCCACAGACGGAAGGCAGTGTTTGAACTTCCAGGCAAGCCGGCTTCCCTATCTCCATGGGAGCGGGAAGAAATCAGGCCGTGGGAAGGAAAAGGCACACAGGTTCCCAGTGCTCGGCGACAAGGGCTTGTCTCTTGCAACCCCGTGACTCCTCGCAGACGCTGGAAAACACTATCTCAGAAAGTCTATCCCTCTCAGCAAATGCTTTTTTAATTTTTGAAAATACCTGCTGCGGTAAAGCGAACACTTCCTCTGCCGCTGGGGGCCACATCTGCAAAGAACAGTTTCGGGGGTCTCCCTACCCAGACACGCGGAGCGAAATAAGATTTGTGAAAGGCTCTGCTCTGCATATTGGCTTCAAGTTTGTTTCTTCCCTGTTGTAGCCAACTGTGCCTTCGAGTGCGGGCAAAACCAAGTGCAGAATGCCCCGGCTAATATCTCGGCCCCGTGGCTGCCCGCTGAGAACAGAGGGAGCAAAGCACATTTCTAAGATCTTCTTCGCGCGCCGTGCCCAGAAAACAGTGCCACCTGTGCACTGAACAAGTAACAATTAGAAACACATTTTCATGTAAGCACTTGGTTCCGCTTTCCCTTTCCATATGAGCCTTCCCCAGGCAAGGTGAAATTCTTAATGTACCACCTGATCCCCGGGCCAGAAGGTGACCTGCTTCTCCAGAGAGAATGCAGTTGGCCTCAACATCCCATTCCAGAGAATGGGTGAGTGGAGGAGGGAAGCAGAAGTGAAAAGGTGCGGGAGCCAAATGCCTGGGTCAACATTTCCATGCAGCTTGCCTTCTCTTTGCTGCTCCAACAACACTCCCTGATGGGAATAAGGTACTTCTGGCTTCTGCTTCCTAAGTGTGTGCTAAATGCCAGGCTGGGCCTGGCTTTTTACGTGCTATCCCTGCCCTCCCCTTTGTCGGGGGGCCAGAGGAGTGATCCAGCCTCTAAGGCACCTCTCCTGTTCTGGACCTCTTGCCCTCCCCCCACCAAAGAGAAGCCAGATCCCCTCCCCTCCCAAGCCCCCTTCTCCAGGAATTCACCTGCCAGCAGCCAGGATACAAGCCGCCTAGTTACAAAGCAGTCACGCCAAGCACCTGAGCCTGAGTCCCCAGGGAGCAAAGTCAGGGCGGCTCCTCTGATGCTCCCCACCCCCATCCCGGAGCTCCAGCCCCACAGGACCAACCCCCTCCTCACTCCCTCCCAAGGAAGGTGCGCAGCCCTCTGGCTCTGTACTCATGCTGGGGTGGGTGCTGGGAGCTAGTGAGTCCCGAAGGTGTCGGTCCCACCCCCTAACCACCTCCGTCTTCCTTCTGCCACCCCCACCTCCCCGCAGGACCCGGGAAGGGAAAATGACCGAGGGATTGGGTCACAGCTGATTCATTCCCCTCAACCAGTGGGGTTGGGGGCTTAGTTGAGACAGTGGGGCTCTAGGGGATGACCTTAAATGCTCACATGATCCCGGAAATGTTGAGTTCTTAGTTACCTTTCAGTCCCTAAGTCAGAGCTTACAGCACAGAGGACGGGGTTTGTCCACCAGGATGGGGAGTGATCAAGAGCTGGCATCCGCCCCTGCTCTCACCATGCAGACAGGGACCATCTCCTAGGGCTCTTTGAGGGAGGGGGGAGCCTGCTACCTTCTGAAAGGCATCATCTCCCCAACCCCCACTTCACCTGGCTCCCTGAGCGCCCCCTGCTGGCTTCCTGGGCATCAACTCAACAGCCCCCCACCCTCCACCCAAGGCTACTAGTCTGACTGGAGGTGGCAGAAATGACCCCGTGGGGGACCCGCAGGGCCCTGGACTCTGGACCAATCAGGTGCAGCCAGTGCTGCCCCCTGGATGCGCTGCCCCTGGATTCGGCTGGAGAAGCCATAGGGTGGTCCAACATGTTCAACCCCCACCCCTCCCTTCTCTAGCAGAATCCGCCCCGCCCCCACCCGCATCAGCCCAGCAGGGCCAGACAGAGAAAGGTAAAAGAGCCTGGAGCCCATGTTACACTCCTTTCCTGGGTAAGGAAGCTCACAGATGCCCATCCCTCCACTCCCAAAGCATGCAGGGGTGCTGGCCCCATGCTGCCTCCTCAGAACTTTGTCCAAGTGAAGAACTGCGGGGGTGGGGGTCAGCGTCTGGGGAGGCCTAAGTCAACACCGATGGCAGGGAGTAAAGGGAGAGTCCCATCTCTACTCCCCACACAACAGCCCCCCCCCCAACAACGGCCACCTCCCTGCTCTCTTCCCAAACTGGGGATAACCCACCAGGGCTGCTGGGAGACGACTCATGCCTGACCATTGGTCATCTGCCCTGGGGAAAAAGGAGGCTGAGGCAGCTCCCCAGGGAAGAATATGAGGGCCAACCCCCAAGAACCACACACACAAAAAAGGAACGGGCCGGTATCCAGAGGGATAGGAACCACAGCGCAGCGCTGGAGAAAGGTGGCACTCAGGACCCTAACAGATGTGGCCAGGGTGGGGGAACCCAACTTCCAGAGCACCCGGGAAGGTGGAGGGAGGGCGGGGAGTTTTCGGCCGCTGGTCGCGAGCGCGGCGTGGCGCCCAACTCCGCGGGTACGCAGTCCCTGCGCTTCCAGGTGCAGCCCTAGGTCGCACTAGGGGAATCCTGACAGGGGGTCCCAGAATCCCACGCCGAGAGGACCGCGGAATTCCTGGAGTTCCTGGAGAAAGCTCCAGGGTAGACCACTAGCGGGGTCCCGGGCAGACCTGGGTGGAGAGGTTCCCGCAGCCAAAATCCAGAACACAACGCTGAGCGGACCGGGTGGAGTCTGAGAGCGGTCCGGGCGCAACACAGAGTTGGGGCGGTCCTGAAGGACCGGGAGAGACCCTAGGTGACCAGGATTCTGAAGCCTCGGGAGACACCCCCACCCCGTAACCTGGGATCGGGAGGCCACTGGGGGCGCCTCCGAGATGGCTCAGGGTCCCAGAACCCTGTGAGGCAGGGTCCTCGCATATCTGGGGACCTCTCCCCCAAGAAACCCGTGGCCAGAGTCCAGTAGGGGCGCCGCCGAGGTGACTCGCGTCCCCAAGTCGCCGAGAACGCCCGGGGTGACCGCGGGGCGGTCCGGAAGTGGGGGCTCGAGGGGGCCGGGGCAGGGGCCGCGGGGGGCGCGCGGAGGTCACTTACGCTGCTGTTCTCGCCCGTCCAGTGCACCATCGCCTGGTTGTGCGTTGCGTCCCCCTTGAGCACGAACGACGTGCTGATGAGCGAGACCTGCGCCCGCGAAGCCGCTCCGGCCCCAGGAGCCTCCCGCGCCCAGCGCCCCTGGCCCGCGGCGGGGGCGCCGTCCTCGCCGGGACCGAGCCCGGGAGCTCCGGGCTCCGCGCCGCGCGCCTGCCCGTCCTCGCCGCCGCCAGGCAGCGCGCGCCCCGCGGGCAGGCTTGCCGGCACCCGGGTCAGCAGCGCACGGGGACCCAGGCGCCCGGGCTCGGGGGAGCGCCCCGCCGCCCCGCAGGCGGCCAGCAGCAGCAGCAGCAGCAGGAACGGCCGCGAGCGCGGCGAGCGCGGCGGCGGCGGCGGCGGCGGCGCCCCGGGGCTCGGGGCTCGAGCGGTGGGGCCGGGGCCCTTCGGGGCGCGCGGGGGCCCCCCGGGGCGCCATGGTCGCCGAGGGGCGGCGGCGGGGCGGGCGCAGGCGACGGAGACCGCGGCCGGGCGAGCGGGAGGGCGCTGGGGAGCGCGAGCGAGAGCGCAGAGAAAGGAGCCGGCGAGGGGAGGGAGCGGGCGGGAGGAGGGGACTCGCCGCTCCGCCGCCGCCGCCGCCGCCGCCCGCGCAGCCGAGGGCGCACCGCCACCTGCCGGCCGGCCCCGCGCCCGCCGAGCGAGCGCCCACCCGCTCAGGGCCTGGACCCAGGTCCCTGGGAGCGCCAAGCCCCAGAGCCCTTTCCTCCTTTCCTCCCTTCCCCTTTCCTCCCCTGCTCCTGCCCTCCTCTCTGCCCTCTTCCCTTCCTCCCTCCCTTTCTTCCTGTACTCACTGAGCACCTACTGGGGCCATGCACCATTCCAGGCCCTCGGGGCACAGGGGTGAACCACTGCCAGGTGCCAGGCCCTGGAGCTGACAGCTGGGGAGACCCGCTCCCCAAAGAACACCTTTAGGGACAAAAGAACTCCAGAGAGCCTGAACGAGGACAGAATGGAAGTGGGGAGGTGTTCTCTGGCAGGGGCCTCTGAAGAGTGAGCTGGCAGTGTAGACAGCACCTAGGGGCCTCTCTAGGCATTGCAAAGGCCCTGAGGCTGCCCCTGGCCCAACCAGGCAGCCTCTGAACATGAAGGCAGGCACCTGGGTGCGGAAGCATTTAGAGGGGTGTGGGGACAAGGTCCTATCCAGGGCACAGCCAGGCGGGCCACAGAGGAGAGCCAGAGCCCAGAAAGTCGCCACTGGAGGTCATGGGCTACTTTAGGCAGATTTCAGTAGAACTTTGTTGTGCTCCACATTAGCTTTAGGGAAAATAGGAGAGCGGCAGTGGGAACTTCACTGAGGCCAGGCCAGCTTTGCATCCTGGGCCAGGCTGGGCAGGGTGAGGGTGGAGAGGCAGCCTGTCTCCATCTTCCATCCTTCCCCCAGAGACCTGCATCTGGTAAAAATCAGGAGGCCCAGTGCCACACCTACCTCCCGGCTGGGTATCTTCACTCCAGAGAGAAAGAACCACGAATGAGGCAGAGGAGCAAAGCCTCAAACATTTGGGAAGGGTGGAGAGTATGGGTTCCCTCCGGCCCCCAAGAGGAGAAGCACCCAGTGTCCTGTCTACTGGTGCTGGCTCACCCCCCCACACACCCCCCAGGCTCAGCTGGAAGTCATATCCAATAACAGAGAGCGTCCCTGGGGCCATGGCTGTCTGTGCCCAGCCTCGGAAGGTGGGATGTGGCGGTGACCCCTGGAATGTGCCCCGGCCTTCCCCCTCCGTGGAATCAATTCCCAACCTGTCAGACTTGAAATCTCCAGCTCAGGCCCGGGGTCTGGAAGGGACACAGAAGCCATCAGCTGTGGGAACCCGTGTTCTGGCCCAGGAAGCAGAAAGGAGCAGAACCCAGTCAGTACAGGGCTGAGGGAGGCAAGCCTGGGAGCCGGGTAATAGGCCCAGGAAGAAGCTTCAAACAAGGCATAGTACAGACCTGCCTGATGGGGAAAGCAGGGCCAGCGGTCTGAAAAGGGGTGGGTTGTGTCCCAGCTTTGACCCAGTGTCCCATCAGGCCTTCCCCACACCCCAGTTCTCACCTCCCCTCCCTAGCCACACAGGCTTCGAGCTCTCTCCCCGCCTGTTCACTTGTTTTAATAAAAGAGAGCCCCTAAGCATTGTCCCCAAGATAAACTGACTGTAACAAGTGATTGAGCACCTACTCTGTTCTAGATACTGTCCTCAGGGCCCGGGGCAGGGAGCGAGGGGGGTCCTGCTCCCAGGGGCAGGTAATTCTCACAACCAGGTTGTGGGGTGCATGTGATGGTCCCCTTTCCACAATTCAGGAACTAGACTCCGTCAGGCTGTGACTGCCCGAGGTCCCCAGGCCAGAGCAGGTCAGAAACCAGATTCCAGCCCCGGTTTTCTGACCCCATGGTGGTGTCCTTCCCACCACCCCATGTGGTTACATGTGGTCAGGGCGCTGGGCTCACAGGCACGCTGCCCCCTCAGAGACTCAGACAGAGCCTCTCCACCATGGGCACGACCAGCCACCACTGCAGGCTCACATCGAGGCCCACATTGTTTGTGACTTGGTGAAGGTCCATGACAAGGTGGGGGGAGAATCCAGACCTGGAAGGAGGGTGGAGCGGTGGACGCCTCACCCGGCTTCTTCCAAAAGTCGAATGGCTGCCTATGCCCGGATAAGGCTGCAGGTCTTGCCAAAGGGCAGGACTGATCTGGCCCTTCTCTGAATCCAAAGCTCAGAGATGTGGGGTCTCCCTGAGGTCATTTGGCTCTCGAACATTGCCAGGCGCAGGGACAAGATGATGAAGGAAACGAACAAGTTCCCCCGGGGCAGGTGCAGAGCTCCTGTCCTTGTGCAGACAGGTCCGGAGGAAGGCTCATTTCAGACAGGACTGAGGACCCAGGAGAAAATCGGGTGGTCACCACTTGGAGGGGAAGGAGTCACAAAGGGGCAGGATAACTTTGAACCCAGAACGAGAAGCAGCGGAAGAGGAGGAGAGTGGGAAATGTGGTCCCAGAGGGCGTTGGAGCAGGAGAACCACAGTCAAGCCCACGAGGGTGCGGGCACTCGAGGGAAGCAGGCAGCGGGCCTGATTTGTATTCACAGGTTGGTGCAAAGTCGCTGGAGGGTTTTAAGTGGGGGAGTGAGACCAGCAACATTTTGGAGCTGTCTCTCCAGCCGCGGTGAGGACCAGTGCAGGAAGCCACTTAGGAGGCTCCTGTCCAGGTGGAGAGAGGCCTTAGGGGCTGGGCCCAGGCAGGCAGTGAGGGACTTGGGGAGGACGATGGAGGGAAGCCCACTCCAGCACCTGCTAGGCCCCTGTGCTCACCTTCACTGGTGACCGAGTCAGGGACACAGGGGACTTGGGTGCAGAAAGCAAAGAGAACAGGGGGCAGCCAGGCATGCTGCTGGAGAGAAGTGTGGGGAGACCACGGGGCAGCATCTGGGTGGCGCCTGGGGCCGCAGGGGGTGTGAATGCTGGCAGAGGCCCCGTGTGTGCGGACGCTCAGTTCCGGCATCCATGCTCTGGGTGTGCAGGGTATCAAACATGCTCTGGGTCTGTAAAGCGAGGTTATTCACAACAGGAACATCCTAAGATGGGGAAAGCAGCCCCAGCCACCTCCCTCACTGCCTCCTCCTTCCAGGCTCCATGGGGTCACTGGGCTCCAGACCCCCATCACGTCTGGCCCCTGCTTGTGGGGGGCCCCCAGTGGGATGGCGGAGACACACGGAAGACCATACCGTCAGGGAAGAAAGAGCGGCTTGGCCCCCTATCTGGGGCTGAGGGAGGAAGGCTGCTCAGAGGGGGACACTCTTCAACTGATCCTTTAGGAAGCAGTCACAAAAATAATCAGAATTAGGACTTGAGCCTACTCTGGGCCCGGGATTGTTCCAGAAGGAAGGCCTCATTGAACCTCACATTGATCTAGTTAGCACTTACACAGGGAAGGCACGGTTTTCCCCACTTTGAGGATGAAGGTGAAGGCACACAGGGGTTCAGTAATTTCTCCGACGGACTCAAAGGGATGCATCCCCACGTGCCAGCTAAGGTGTCCCATGGGAGACTTGTCCCCTCCCTGTATCTGTCATCGCACCACCAGCACTGCCCGGACTTGGTGGTTCTCTGTGGGTCATCCCTGGACCACAGCATCAGCTTTAATGGGAACTGGTTAGAAATGCGTGATTCCTGGACCCCACCCCAGACCTGCCAAACAAGAAACAAGGAGATGGGGGCCCTGGATCTATGTTCTAATGAACCCCATGGTGGTTCCGACACGCCCCCAGGTTTGAGAGCCACTGTGCTAACCCAGCCGTTCTAGGCCTGGGCTCTGAGAACCACGCAGGAGAACTTTAGAAAAATGCCAGTGCCTCCTGACCTCTGTGTCTGGGGCCCACTATCCAGCCCTCACTAAACTCACTGGGAGTTCCACAAGTGACAAGCGCGTGCCATGGACTCCACCGGGCTCCTTATGAGCATCCGTGAATGACCAGATGCCAAGCACCTGGCACATGGTTGGACCCAGGAAACAGAGCTTTCCCTGAGAGGTAAGTGGGGGCCGCCGCTGAACCCCACTCCAAACCTTTTAGCTTCAAGATGCAGCCTGGGTTCCTCACCCCGCAGCAATGTCCCTCACCCAAAAAGAAGTGCTTCTCCTCTCCAAACGTTAATCAGACCACTTACTCATTAAAAGTCTCAGGCTTTTTGAAATTATCGAAGGTCTCTAGGGATAATATTTTAATGTGTCTTGATACATGTGACAAAGCTCAGCTTGGTCAAGGACTCCATGAGCAATGCTCTTGGGGGTGCTGGGGGTGCCAGCAGGAGGGAGACTGAGGGGACTGGCTGTCAGGGGGGCCAGACTCTACAGCGGGGAGCCTCTCCCTTGAAGCTGTGCCCTTGGCCTGGCTTCAAGCAAAACTAAGAAGTTTGCACCTGCTTAGTGGGGGGTGGGGAAACAGCCAGGTGTGGGGGTGGGGTGCTGCCAGATGTAGGGGAGCTGCCAGGTACAGAGGGGGCTTCCAGGTGAGAGTAAGATGCAGGGGTGGGGGGGTTGGGGAAGCTGCCAGGTTAGGAAGGGGGGCTGTGGGGAGAGCTGTGGGGGGTTCTGCCAGATGTTGGAGGAAAGCCACCCGGGGCAGGGGCCAAGGGTAAACTGCAGGGTGGGGGAGCTGCCAGGTGGGGGTTGTAAGGGGGCTGCCAGGTGCGGGGTGGGGGGTTGTGATGCCTTGCAGAGACGTCTCCTAATGCCTTCCAGCAAATGACAAGGGGTTGGAGGGGACAGCTTGCAGGAGAAAGATCATTATCTGGTTGTCATGGGGAAGGAGCCAAGCTGGGGGGGGAGGTTGCTCAGGACATGCATTTGGGCCAGGGGCAGAAGTGTGACCCGGAGGCCACAGGGAAATGTGTCTAGATGGAGAAGGAAGAAAAGGCCCCACAGGGAGACGGTGGTCTGGCTGCTCTGATCCCTAGAGGGAGGGAGACGGGGTGGAAGGCGGCAGCCACTCTGGGGATAGGACATTCTAAGGGGGGGTATGTGGTCACTTCTTGGTGGGGGCAGGGATTCCTCTGGCCTGCAGCCCTGCAGCCAGGAGCCAGCCCGGCTCCTCATGTGTGAGAGGCCTGCCAAGCAGGAGGCTGGATCCAGGGAGGGACGGGGATGGCAACCGCTGCCCCCAGTCGCAGACCTCGCAGGGCTGATGCAATGCGACAGGCTTGTGTCCCCCTTCCTTTCACTGGGTGTTCATGGAGCCCCATCACATGCCAAGCTCATCACGCGCCAAGCTCAAGGCTCCAGGGAGAAGGCAGGGAACAAATCAATCCTTGTGTAGGTAAACAGGTGGAGGGAGCAGAAGAAGGCTCCCGGCAGAAGGACAGGCATGGGTGATGACCTGGGGGAAGGCAGAGTCAGGTACACGTGAGGACCTGGACACAGCACTCTAGAGAGCCAGAGTGCAGGCCAGGGGTGGGGGGCAGGGCAGTGACGGCTGGGGACCTTCCTGGTCCCTCGAGCATCTGGTGTGGTGCCGGGGTCTGAGTGATGACCTGGGACTGGCCTCTGGGAAGTCAGCCGTAGTGATGGGGGCAGGCGGGTCAATGACACCTCAGTTGTGGCCCAAGTTGGGGACACTTCCCCAGCAACAGCTGGTGTCACACCAGCTCTGGCCTGGTGACTGCAAAGTCACTGTGAAGGCCCCCAAGCTGACCAGGGGATGGGCTACATCATCATGTCCTTTTCCGGGAAGAAGAAATGGAGGCATAGCACAAAAAGGCAAAGGGACTCGCCAGGGTTTCGTCCACAGCAAGGGGAGGGGTAGGCCAGGGGCACCCTCCTCTCTGCCTCGCCTTCCACATGCATCAATCTCTCCCCAACCCTGGGAGGGTGGTTCGGGGCTGGGCTGATTATCGCCTCCACTGACATCCTCTGAGACCAGGGTTCCCAGAGCAACAGTGACCCCCTCATCTCCTGTGGCAGGTAGGCACAGGCCAGGGGGCCAGCCCCGAGCCCCACTGCTCCCCACCTGTGTACATACATAAAGCATTATGGGGACAGGGAGTGGGACAGTGACCGGCTCTGACCAGTGCAGGACCACTGCTGAGAAGTGAGCCCTCAGCTCCTTGGAGCCTTCTGGTACTTGGTCATCAGGGAAGACCCTGGAAAGTGGCCCCTGTGGATCCTGGGAGAAGGGATTCCCCATCAGTCCGCAGGGGCCAGAGCCCACTTTGGTCACTCCAGCAGGCAGGGCAGAGGAGAGGAGGACTGGACCTAAGAGGGACATACAACACCAGAAACCATCCCTGGGGATTCCTGGGAGCTGGGAAAGAGGGCAGGGACCAAGAGTCTCTGCATGGAGGCCAAATGCAGAGGGCCTGGCCCAGGAGGGGCCCAGTACACGTCTGTGAGGGACGTTGGGGAGGAAAGAGGCATAGTCAGCTCTGGTGAGCCCTGCTTCTCCTCAGACTCACCCTCCAGGCTGAAGGCCACAGTCTGTGTGTGACAGATGCATGCTGGGGGGGGCAATGAGTTCACAGTGGGGGTCAGGCTGGGGCCTGAAGGCTGACTCCCTGCATAAGTCACTGAGTGTCTTTGTGCCTCAGTCTTCCCACGTCTGCTGAGAACAGTCACCGCCCGAGTCCCAGGCTGTAGAGCAGGAGGAGGAGTGTCTCTACAGAGCTCAGAAGAGCACCTGGCCACGCTGATGGAAGGTCGTCATGTGGGAGACAGAATGACCCACCATAGGTCCGTCTCTGAGGTGATGGTCTACAACCGTCCCCTCGGAAGTCTTCCGCCATCCTCCAAGCGCCCAGCTGGGGTGTGGCATATCTTCATTCGCAGGGAGAGGCCCCGGGGTCTGAGCAGTAACCATGGATGCTAGTGGCTGGGGGACCAGACGGCAGTGCTAAGTCCCCAGCAAGCATGTGCCTCTGTCTCTGGCAGCCGTGTGCACTGGGCCTCAGTTTCCCCACCTATAAAAAGAGGGGAAGGACAACATTACGACTTCTCCAGGACATAAGCCTCAGGAGGCGCTCCCCAGAAGCACATCTGTGGTCTAAGACCCGCGACTGGCTGACCACCCCTCTCACGGGCTCATGTGCGTAGGGAACGGAAAAGCTCTGCAGCTAAACCGTCTGTTTGATGCTGACAAATTCAGTTTCTCCCCCAACTTCTTGACCCTGTAGTTCTTTCCTCCTGCTTACCACCATGAGCACCCTGGAGAATGCAGGTTATTATGGAAATATGTGCTGAGCACGGTGGAAGGAAGAAGGGAGAATTCATTCTGCCTGAGGTGCTGGCAAAGCGAAGAATACATTTGAGCAGGTCTTGAATGATGAACCGGGACCCGGGTGAAGTAAAACACAAAGTGTAGAACCTGCAAGGGACAAAGGACAAAGGTCCCCTGCCTACACAGGGAGGGCCCAGCAGCCTGGCCACACAGGACAAGACCGTAAGACTTGGGGGGAAGCCAGGCCCAGAAGCTCCAGGCTTGTGCCTTCTCCCAAGGTGAAAGAGAACCTTCCAGGACTTTCAAGAACAGGAACAGCACAATGAGATTTTTTCAGAATGATTCTGGCAGCTCTGGAAAACCAGAGCTTGGAAAAGAGACAAGGAGGCCGGCGGGGGCCACGGCATCAGTCCAGGGGAGAGAAGACAAGATGCGAGCAAGTACAATGGGGAGGAGGAAGAAGAGGGGGGCCCATCCCGTGCAAGTCTCTCTAGGGATACTCAGAAGCATCTGGGACAACATGAGGCCACTAAACGGTTAGGGAACAAATTTGAAGCAGGTGAATGCTTCAGCTTGGATGTGTTGCTTCCAAAGTGTCTGTGGGACATCCAGGAGACATGAGTCAGGCTAGGCTAGGCTGGGCCACAGTAACAAATGAACCCCAAATCCCAGTGGGATAAATAACCCAAGGAAGGCACACTGTACTCATTCACAAAGACTGATGCAGGTTAGGTGGCTCCCCCTCCAACTGTGGCTCTGCCAACTGGGCCATCTAGCCTTCAAGGTCACAGTGGCAGAAGAGGAAGCCAGAGAACCATATGGGATATTCTGTGGGGATGGACCTGGGAGTCACCCCACCGTCACTCATGGCCAGCCTGGGTTCATGGCCTGACCCACCTGTAAGGGAGCCTGGCAGACACAGAACACAGGGACGTTTGGTGGCACACCAGCAGGGAGGCTCCAGAGACTTTTGGAAATTGTGCCCGGGACAGAATCAGAGCTTGGGACACAGATTTGGACATGACTGCAGAATGAGATCACCCAGGGCAAAAAAAAAAAAAAAGGAAGGAAGAGAGAAAGATGAGATAAAAAAATTCCATTAATCCCTCTGAGGTTGTATTTAGGAATTCCCAGAGGATGACTCAAGATATAGTCCAAAAGCTCATTTCCAAATATCCATTTATTTGTTGTCATGTGGACCAAGCCTCCAGACTCTTTCCTGCATTTTTCAGTTTCCAGATGGCACCTTAGCATGGCACAGGCAGCCGCAAGCAGCTGGCACATGTCTAAGTACCACACCGTTTGAGACACCCAGGCACCCCTTCTTTTTTTATTTGAATACTTACACACTTAAAATGTTTTCACAAATAAAATTTGCCAGAAATTGCTATTTGAAATCACGTTTTGAGGGATTTTAGCTTGGAGGTTAATTAAAACTCATTGTTTTCTCTTGAAAGGGATATTGCCTTACTTAAGACTAACAGAGAAGCATGGGATACTTCTTCAACATGGATCTTGCCCTTTCCTGAGGCTAGTGTCCCACTCTGAGACTATGAGAGGATCATAACACTGGAACCATGTCAGTTTTTGTTCTCTACTTAGCCTCAGAGCACAGCACCATGCTGGGCACACAGTAGGTACTTAATAAGTATTGGATGAGTGGATGGACCGAAGGAAGGACAGAGGATGGATAGAAGGAAGGAAGGAAAGATAATGTATGGATGGAAAGAAAGATAATGATGGATGGATGGATGGATGGATGGATGGATGGATGGATGGATGGAATGAAGGATAATGGATGGGTGGATAGATAAAGGATAATGGATGGACGGATGGAAAGAAGATGGATGGATGGGTGGGTGGAAGGAAGAATAATGGATGGATGGATGGTTGGAAAGAGGATGGATGGATGGAAAGAAGATGGATGGATGGATGGATGGGTGGAAGGAAGAATAATGGATGGATGGATGGTGGATGATGGATGGATGGAAAGAAGATGGATGGATGGATGGATGGATGGAAGGAAGAATAATGGATGGATGGATAGATGGTGAATGGATGGGAAGAAGATGGATGGATGGGTAATGGATGGATGGATGGATGGAAGGAAGAAAGGATGATGGATGGCTGGAAGGATAATAGATGGAGGATGGATGATGGGTGGGTGGATGGATGGATGGATGGATGGATGGATCTGCCATCCTGAAAACCCCTAGGGATTTGGACTTCTAAACAACAACTGCTGAAGCAATTTGGAAGAAGGGAAAGAGCACTGGACTGGGAGTCAGGAGGGCTGGGTTCCAGTGTCAACTCTCCACTGACTGAGCTTCAAGAACTTGGGAAAAATCCCTTTCTCTGTGGGCACTTCCATTTTCCTCCTCTGCTAAATAAAGCTTCATCTACCCCAACCAACCTCTACAGCCTCATATATAGCCACTTCTTCCCCTCCTCTATCCCTCCAAGCACCCTCAGCTCTGCCCCACATTCGTAGTCACAAATGCACTCTGGGGAGGCAGAACCTTGACCTGTGGCCAAGTGAGGAGGTTGACATATGCTCTTTCCAAAAATCAATTATAAAACTGCACAAATTAACAAAAGCAGCCATTTCCACATGCTGGAAATCATCCAAGAGCCTGCAACCATCTATGAAGTGTTCATGCTTGAAAACTGCGCATTTCAGGTAGAAACAGTGAGTCTGGAGCATGCTGGCCTCAGGCTGCTCCCAAAACACCATCCCAGCTGGGGAGACTCAGAGACTCTGTAGGGAAGGGCACAACAGGTGTAATGCCATGGCTGAAGGGACTCACTCAATTTGGATCAATGGGTGACACCCCTGCCTAGTAGCAATAACAGTGGAAATGATCATCTTGAAGGTTGTATAGAATGGCTGACACTGTGTGCCTTTGGAAATGGCCCAAACCAGCCACAGATTCCTATGACCCCAAGGCCATGTATACTCACATAGGAAACACAAGCAGCCCAGTGAAAAACAAAAGCCAGGCAGATTTGAAAATGCCTAAATTTTGAATGTGCTCCTCTACCCACACAAAGGTCTTTGATATCAGATAGAAGGTTTACTAACTCAAGGTATTTGAGAATACCTCTGATCAAATACTGGCTGATCTCCAAGTGAGACAGAAAGAAGGGTGCAAAAGCTGTAATTTAAAAATAAATTTTTTTTTAAAATCACCAGAAACTACACACAGCAAGGGAGATAGATTTCAAAGATTTAGCCCAGGTAAGTTACTTCAAAAAACAAACAAATGAACAAGAAAAATCAGAAATAATCTCTGGAAGAAAAGAAAAATCCAGAGTCGATGCAATAGATTGAAAAATGTCCAGTTTTTAACTAAAACAAAAAAAAAATGTGAGAAGTACAAAGAAACAGGAAAATATGACCTATAGTTGGAGGGAAAAAAAATCATTCTTCCATCTTTAGGGGACCCCAGAAGTTGGATTTGGTAGTGAAAGACTTCAAAGCAGCTGTTTTATACACACACACAATCAAAGAATTAAAGGGAAGCATGACAATAATAAATCGACAAATAGCAATTCTCAGAAAGGAAAAAGAAATAATGTATCAAATGGAAAGTCTGGAGTTGAACACAATAATGAGGAAAGTTCACTGGAGAGGCTCAGTGGCATTCTTGACATAGCACAAGAATGCATGAACTTGAAGACAGAGTAATAAAAAAATTATCCCCTATGAAGGACAGAGAGAAAACTATGAGCAACAATGAACACAGCTTCAAAGACACATAGAACAACATCAAGCACAATAGCACGTATAATGTGAGTCCCAAAAGAGAGGTAGAAAAGGGTTAAGAAATAAACCATGAGGAATAATGGCCAGTATGTTTCCAGATCGATGAAACACTTTACACCAAACATCCAAGAAACTAAACAATCCTAAATAGGTTGAACACAAAGAGATATACACCTATACATACTATAATCAAACTGTTGAAAGAGAGAAAACTATGAAAGCAGGAGAAAACCAAAACTTCATATATTATGAACAATTCCATTAACAGATGGCTTTTCATTAAGAGAGGAAAAAAAAAATAACAGCAGAAGGCAGTGGAATGACACATTCAAAGCGCTCAAAGGGAAAAAAAAACAAACATAAACAAAAAATCCAGCAAAACTATCCTCCAAAACTAAAGGTGAAATAAAGATATTCTCAGATAAACAAAGATCAATAATGTATTGTTAGCAAAGTTGCCTTATGAGAAATACAAAGGGAAGTCCATTAGGCTGAGAGGAACTGACACCTGATGATAACTTAAATCCACGAGAAGAAATGAAAAGCAGCAGAAATGGTAAATATGAGAGTCGATATATGAAATACTCGATAAATATATTTTTCTTAATTTTTCTTTTAAATTCTTTAAAAACCTAAGTGGTAATTACAATGCTCTACTGTTGGGTTTATAGCATTAAAAGACACAAGATGTATGGCAATGACAGAACAAGGAAGGGGGAAGGATGGAGTGCACTTTCCACATTTGACCAGAAGGAAGCTAGTGCTAATTTGAAGTGGACTGAGACAAACTCAAATGTATTTTTGCAGTCCCTAGAACAAACCTAAGAAAATCATCCACAGTATATGGTTTTTTTTTTTTAAGATTTTTTTTTTTTTTAATTTTTATTTGTCAGAGAAAGCGAGCACAGGCAGACAGAGTGGCAGGCAGAGGCAGAGGGAGAAGCAGGATTCCTGCTGAGCAAGGAGCTCGATGCGGGACTAGATCCCAGGACACTGGGATCATGACCTGAGCCGAAGGCAGCTGCTTAACCAACTGAGCAACCCAGGCGTCCCCACAGTATATGGTTTCTTACAAGAGAAATTAAAAGGGGACACTAAAAACATAAAGGAAAACAGTAAAGGAGAATCAGAAGAACAAGACAACAACAATTAAAAAAAAAAAACTCAGGAGACATGGAGAAAACAGCACAAGAGAAAATGTCAATATCATGTAATAGAAATTTTAATTTAGGGGCACCTGGGTGGCTGAGTGGGTTAAGCCTCTGCCTTCGGCTCGGGTCATGATCTCGGGGTCCTGGGATCGATCCCCACATCGGGCTCTCTGCTCAGTGGGGGGCCTGCTCCCCCGCCCCCTGCCTGCCTCTCTGCCTGCTTGTGACCTCTCTCTGTCAAATAAATAAACAAAAACTTTTTTAAAAAGAAATTTTAATTTAATTAGTTGAGGTCAATTCATTTAATTTATAGTTAAATGTGAGTAGTCTATGTGCTTAAATCAAAAGAAAGAGATTGTTAGACTGGACAAATAAGCAAGATATGAATGCACACTAGCTACAAGAGACTAATCTCAGATTCAAAGATGCAAGCCAGTGGGTTGAAAGTAAAAGGATGGGACAAAGATACACTGTGAAAACAACCACCGTAGGAGAGCTGGGAGTGACCACCTTAATATCAAATGAAACAAATATTAAGACAAGAAATATTCCTAGAGGCAAAGAGGGACATTTCATAATGATAGAAGGGCCAATCTATTAGGAAAACATAAAAATTATAAATGTACACACCACTCATAATAGAGCCTTGAAATAAATGAAGCAAAAACTAAACTTTTTAAAAGGAGAAAGAGATAACTAGACAACAGCATCAGAAGAGGTGTTGATACCCCACTCCTGATGGCTGGGAGAACAACTAGATTTTAAAAATCAGCAAAGATGCTAAAGACTGGAGGACACTTCTGATCATACAACCTAGTGGACCCGGTGACTTTGGGCCACACTTTCTTTCCAAGCACACATGGAACATTCTCCAGGACAAACCATGTTCCAGGCCATAAAATGATCCTCAATAAATGTGAAAAGCCTAAATTCACAGGAAGCATGATCTCTGACCACAATGGAATTCAATTAGATATTAACAATAGAAAGATCCATGAAAGCCCAAAATATTTCAAAATTGCACAACATGCTTCTGAGTAACTCAAGGGACAAGGAAGAAATCACAAGAGAACAGAGAATATTTTGAAGTGGGTGAAAATCCCTGCAATGTACAAAAATGCATGGCATGCAGTCAACACCATGCCTAGCACAGAGTTTGTAACTTCAAATGCCTACATTAGAAAAAAGAATGTTCTTAAATAATCAAATCTTCCACCTAAAGAAGCTAGAAAACAAAGATCAAACTAAGCCCAAAGCAAGCAGAAGAAAGCAAATAAGAAATATGAGACCATACTTTCAGGAGATATGAAACAGAAGAGCAAGAAAAAAAATCAATGAAACCAAATGCTGGTTCTTTAAAAAGGTGAAAAATATTGACAGGATTTTAGCTAGATAGGAAAAAAAATAGAGACACACAAATTACTGAAATCAAGCATGGAAAAGGTGGCATCATCACCAACCCCCTGAAATGAAAGAGATTATAAAGGAACAGCACGAACGACACCAACAAAACACACAACGAAGATAAACGGACATGTTCCTAGAAACACACAAGTTACCAAGCTGACTCAAGATGAAATATGAAGGGACGACTGGGTGGCTCAGGTGGTTAAGCAGCTGCCTTCGGCTCAGGTCATGATCCCAGCGTCCTGGGATAGAGTCCCACATCGGGCTCCTTGCTCGGCAGGGAGCCTGCTTCTCTCTCTCTGCCTCTGCCTGCCACTCTGTCTGCCTGTGCTCGTTCGCGCTCTCTCTCTCTCTCTCTCTCTCTCTCTGACAAATAAATAAATAAAATCTTTAAAAAATAAAAATAAAAATAAATAAAAAATAAAAATAAAAAAAAGATGAAATATGAAATCTAAACAGAGCTTCAAAGAAGAAACAGAATTAAGAATTTAAAATCTTCCCATAAGAAAGGTCCAGACCCATTTGGCTTCACTAGTGAATTCTACCATTTAAAGAAAAAAGAAAACCAATCTTGCACAAACTTTCTCAGGAAATGGAGGGGTAACACTTCCCAATTCATTTTTTCCTTGTTAAATTGAAACAAAAATCCTTAATAAAATATCAGCAAATGGAATCCATCAGCATGGAAAAATGATTCCACACCATAACCCAATGGGATCTATCCCAGGAAAGCAAGGTTGGTTTAATATCCAAATATTAATTAATGTCATGTACCATATTAATAGAAAAACGAAGGGGAAATCACATTACTATGTTGCAGAAAAAGCCTTTGAAAAAATTCAGTATCCATTGATGATAAAATTTCTTGACAAACTAGAAGAGGAAAGACACTTCTCAGACCAGCTGAGAACAATGCACATATCCACAGCTCCAGCTACCATTGTGCCTGTTGGTGAAAGACAAACAACGTTTCCCCCTGAGATCAGAAAGAAGCAAGCCTGTCTTCTCTTACCACTTTTATTCACAGATTCTCACCAGGGCAATAAGGCAAAGCAAATCACCAAAAGCATCCAGATTCAAAGACATCCAACTACCTTTGTTCACAAATGACATGATTCTTTACAGAAAAAATCCCCAGATACCCATAAAGACACTATAGAACCAATAAACAAATTTAGCAAGACCACACGATACAAGATCAATAGATAAAAATCAACTCTATTTGTATATGTTAGCAACAAAAATCCAAAAATGAAATTAACAATTCCATTCACAATAGCATCAGATAGAGTAAAGTCACGGAGAACACTCAAAAACACAGGGACAGACTACTGCACCCTCACTCAGGCGGCCACAACAAAGGACAGGTGGAAAGGACAAAGAGCCTGAACCACGCACACCACTGTGGGAAAGTCCAGTGGCACTGCCACTCTGGAGACAAGATGATGGTTTCCGAGAAAGTTCACGTGAGCCCCACCCAACCCTCAATATCATGGACTCTCACTCTCCTCGTTGGTGAAATTAACTCAATAATAGCAGTGCCCACTTCATGGGAGAGTGCTTCCACTCTTCCCAAGAATCCATCTGAGAGACCCAGAACCACCAGGCCCCGGCTGGGTGACCAGCAGTCGAGGGACAGTTGCACAGATCTCTGTAAGTGCGCTGAGAGTTACAAAGTGGCTTCCAACAGGTGGATTTTATGATGCATGAACTATACCTCAATAAGTCTGTTTTTAAGACAGAAAGAAACATGTTTCAATGGGGTTTTCATTTTTCATCCTGCATGAATGCACCTACTGTGTCTTGAGCACCTCTGCTGTGCCCCTTGGGCCAGCTGCTGGAACCAGGTGAAACGGCAGGTGACTGAGAGATGAGCGTTTCTCACCTTGCCCTCATCACCCTCATCAGCCCCACAAAGTCCCTGTGAGGTGGGTGTTGCTCTCGTCATTCCCATTGCGTGGATGGAGAGACTGAAGCTCAGAGACGCTGTACCCATTATGTATGTAAAGTAAGGGGGTAAGGGTCAGGGTCAAGCCCAGACCACACTCCCTCTCCCTTCGCCTCTGCCCTCAAAGAGATCACCATCCTCCCCCTTCTCCCCCTGCTTGGGCCCAGCTTGTCACTGCAGAGCCAGACTGAACACCTCCGCCCTGAGAGGTCCCCACCTTCCCACTGAGTGACAGACCCCACGCCCCCACCCTGCTCCTTGTGCCTTTGCTCACACACTCCCTCACTGGGCATGCAGAGCCAGATTTCCACTCTCACAGCCTCCTGCCCTGAGCTTCCTCCTTCCCTACAGCACAGCTCCTACTCGGAGGAGCACACCTTCATGCCTTGACCTGATTCTTGGGGTGCCTGTCCTCCCCGCCCCACCAGACCTTGAGGCCTGGTCTATGGAGTGGGGTCGGTAATGGGTTGACTCATTAAAAAGTCATGTCCAAGTCCTACCTCCCACAACCTGTGAATATGACTTACTGGGAAAGAGGGTCTTTGCAGACGGACTTAGTTAAGGATCTCGAGATGAAGTCTTCCAAGATTTAGGATGGGCATGAAATCCAATGACTGATCTCCTTATAAGAGACAGAAAAGAAGACCAGAGAGGAAGACCACGTGAAGAGATAGGCAGAGATCAGGTGGCAAGTCTACAAGTCAGAGAACACCAAGGATTCCCAGAAACCTCCAGAAGCTAAGAGAGACACCTGGACAGATCTCCCCTTCACAGCCAACACTGCCAACACCTTGATTTTGGACTTCTTTTTTTTTTTTTTTTTATAAATTTTGATGTGTTTTAACTTTTTTTTTTAAGATTTTATTTATTTGACAGACAGAGATCACAAGTAGGCAGAGAGGCAGGCAGAGAGAGGAGGAAGCAGGCTCCCCGCTAAGCAGAGAGCC
>RCUC01163738.1:0-53408 GCA_003697995.1 Taxidea taxus jeffersonii | reverse complement strand
AAGAGGGATCAAGGGTGCAAGTCAGGAGACTGGTTAGGAGGCTATGATAAGAACCCAGGGAGGAAAGGTTGGAGGGTTAAACTAAGGGGGATATTAGTGGAGGTGATGAGAAGTAGAATTCTGGACATATTTTAAAGATAGGGCTGTTTAATGACTGGAATATGTGTGAGAGACAGAAGTTAAGGATAATGCCAAGGTTTGGGGTCTTAGCACCTCAAAGGATAGAGTTCCATTACCCGGAGAAGGCTGAGGGAGAAGCAAGTTTGGACATCTCAGGAATTCCATTTTTCATATGTTATCCTTGAGATGTCTAAACTCTACTTTTCTTCTCTCTTCTTTTTTTTAAATGTGGATTTAAATGTGCTGTTGTTTGAAAGTTTGGTTTAATATCAAACTGCTGTTTTTAAGTAATACTATTCCTTTTTCTTCTTTTTTTTTTTTAAGATTTTATTTATTCATTTGACAGAGAGATCACAAGTAGGCAGAGAGGCAGGCAGAGAGATGGGGGAAAGCGGCTCCCCACTGAGCAGAGAGCCTGATGTGGGGCTCAATCCCAGGACCCTGACATCATGATCTGAGCCAAAGGCAGAGGCTTAACCCACTGAGCCACCCAGGCACCCAAGTAATATTATTTCTTAAAAATTAGTCAATATTTGAAGCCTGGGTGGCTCAGTCCGTTAAGTGTCTGCCTTCCGCTCAGGTCATGATCCCATCAAGCTCCCTGCTCAGTGGAGAGTCTGCTTCTCCCTCTCCTTTTACCCCTCCCTCTATTCATGCTCTTTCTCTCTCTTAAATAAACAAAATCTTTTAAAAAAACTTTAGCCAATATTTAACTTAACCAGTTTTAATTATCCAAAGATCTACATGGAGAGAATGCTAACCTCTATCACTACATTGAGTTGATTTTATTCCATAGTAAGGGCAAGAAAGTTGACAATTCAGTTGGCCTCTGCAGACTTACTGAAGGTAATTTTGATTTTTTATTAGACTTGAATTTTCAGAGTAACTCAAAGACCCAAATACTATCACAATTGTTATTTCTTTGAAACTCTTGGGGACCTAAGAGCATCAAAGAGATGTGCTATGTATTAACAGATGTGACAGCATTAGCCTATGTATAATGTGCTTTTACTCTGGTGCCAACATAAAGATTCTGCCTATAGTTTAACTACTTTTTTAAATACTGTTTTTGGGTTTTCTTAGTTTTGATCTAAAGCATGTTATTTTTTATTATAGGCTTGTTGTTCTTGGTAAATTGAACAATTTAGTAAAAGAATGGATTTCTGATGTCAGTGAGAGTAAGGTAAGATTCTAAACTACTTTGGATTCAGTTTCATTATGTCCTGATCATTAGTCCTAGTAATATGATGCAGGAGTTGAGAATAATCTGAAATAGGCTTTTTAGTATACTTGGTAATGAATTGGTCTAGACAGTTGAGTCTCTAAGTAATGATAATGAGATAAATGAGAATTTACCCCAGTGTCTAGCTACATTCCTACATAGATTTCCTGCTTGAATTACATGTGGTGTACCAAAATTTAAATATCAAGGGATTTTACTTTAAAAGCCAGATTTCAGACATCTTGGGAAATACCAGATCTGGCAACATTGGGCCTGCCTTTGTGCAAGGCAGGAATAGGCTTGAATAGGTTTGGGCTCCTGCCCTCCAGTCCCTTGTGGCCCCACCAATACTTGTTCTCTCTGACACAGCACCTGTCATTTATCAGTCAGTTTCTGGGTTTCTTATGTGTACCCAGATTTGTATATCTGCCTGATCCCTGAGATATAGGAGTTTGCAAATCCTAATTTTATAATTATGCGACCTTTTTTCCCTCCGTTAGCTTATTTTTCTTCTAAAACAAGTTACATATTTCTTGCTTTCTCAGAGTATTTTAAATGTAATTGAATTTTCATATGTTTGGGAATCATCACTGAATATTATTTTAGTGGCTGTACTAAATCAAAGTAGGGTGTATGCAACTGGGTGATACCATTTGCCCCTTCACTGAGTGACCCAAACTATTGTATTTTTTTTGTTTTGTTTGTTTGTTTGTTTTTTATAACTGGCAGAAAGAACACTGACTAATGGGGAGTTTGGAAATCTCTGGGTTTTTGTTTTTGTTTTTAAAGATTTTATTTATTTGACAGAGATGACAAGTAGGCAGAGAGGCAGGCAGAGAGAGACGGAGAAGCAGGCTTCCTGTGGAGCAGAGAGCCCGATGTGGGGCTCGATCCCAGGACCCTGGGATCATGATCTGAGCCGAAGGCAGAGGCTTTAAACCACTGAGCTACCCAGGCACCCCAAACTGTTGTATTTTAAGTTTTGTTTGCTTTTTATAATTTTTATAGTTTTCCCATCTTTTTCCCTTAACAGTTAGCTGAAAGTTAATATATCATAGCAGTCAGTGTGTCTGTCTGTAAACTTTCTGCTCCTTAATCTGCCTGGATTTAGAAATTAGATATTAGAAATTAGATAAACACTTGTTAGAATTCTTTCTTTTGCAAATTTTAGTATTTCTTTCTGTGCCTATGGTACATGTTTAAAATTGATTATTTTCAACAGAATAAGGTCATGAGGGACTCTGCTACGTCTGCAGTCATCAGGTTTAAATAAATGGTCTTTATGTTGTTTACTTTTGCTGCCAAACAGCTCTCTGACTCATTTCTGAACTCTCAGCAGGGTTATCAGTAGTTGAGATTTTCAGATAAGTTGAATTCTGAGCAGGTGAAATGCTAGTCATGAGAACAAAAAAAAATCGTGTTTGTTTTTCTGCTACTAGGTAATCAGCTCCATAAGAAAAAAAACCTGTCTTGGTCACCTACATAATCTCAGGACAGAGCTTAGGCATTAAATAAATGTTAAAGAAATCTGTTGTCCCTCTCTGATCAGCCCATAAATATTACGGGTGTGCAAACCAAATACTCAACTTGCTGGAATTATTTTAAAGTCATAAGCTTTATGACTTTGTGTGGTCTTTATGTCAACTATTGTGGTTGTAGCAAGGTCTTTGCTTCCATCCCTACTCTAGAATGCATTTGAAATAAATGAAGTATTATTCACAAAAGAGACTATATTAATTTGTTGAGAGATGTACCTAACTAATTTTCTTCTGGGTTTCTTCACACTTAACAGAAAAATCTGGTAATAATTCTGTTTCAAGGTCAAAAGGTGGAGTTTTTTTGTTTTTTGTTTTTTTAAATTGCTTTTTCTCCCGTTTTACTCAATTAATACTTTAATCTGCAGAAAGCAATCGCTGGCTTACATTTAGTTTCTAGGCATAAAAATTTAAGACTTTGCCATAATTTGGATTTTCTTTTTAAGCAAAGTGAATAAAATATCATAAAAAATTTTTTTAATTGTTTTTTACATCTTCTGTGTGGATAAAGTGATTTTTTTTCATTTTCTGTATCAACTATTCCTTTGATTTATGCATATTTTCAGAAAATATCAGAAGGATTTGAGTTAGAGCAAAGATCATTTGACTATTCCACATACAATTGGGATATTTAAGCTATAAGCCATCTAGAACTCAAACATCATTTTAGTTAAATACTGTGGTTTGTGGTGAAAATATTTTGCTTTGATTGGTGTACCACTTTCTCATAAATTATACAAGAATCTTTTCAAAGTAGGAAAGTAAACTAAGTAAGAAGGTAAACCAAAAGGTCCTATCTTCTCTATCCTTTTGATTCATATTAATAAGTTTACTGACTTCTTCCTAGTTCTAAAATCATGTGTGGTAGTCTTAAACATTAATATCCATTCAACAGAGGAAGTAACAAATATAATATCCTCTTACATAGATAGTTTTATTAAGTTAATTAAGGGATATTATTCTTTGAAGCTTGTACTGGGCATTATAAAAAAATAAGAGATAGTAGATACAGTTCTCATTTTCAAGGAGTTTAAATATAGTGGAGGGGATGGAACATGTATTCAGGGGGAAAAGGTCAGTAATAAATGTATTATTAAAGGTTAAAGATAATAGCGAAGGAGCAGAGAGGGAAAAGAGCTTCTTCGGCGGGGGTGGGGGGGAGATCATCAGAGAAGGCTTCATGAAAAAGGTGGAACTTGAACTTTGAAAAAACAGATGGTATTGAGATACCCAGAGAAGATGGGCAAGCATTTGAGGTGGGGAGAATGGCAAGTGCGGTGGAAAGGATATTGGATTATGTAACATGTTGGCAATTGGAGATTCAATCAAGGGAATATCAGGAGACAAGGCAACAAAGGGCCGTAAGAGTACATTGTGGAGATTCTCAGGATCCAAGGATCCTTACCTCAGTAGTCAGAGAAGAATGCATTAGCAATGTTTGAGCAGAAGAGTTATATAATAGAGTAAGAACATCAGGTGAATTTTCTAAAAAATGAAATAGAAAATAAGTGAGGTCAAGAAGGTAGCTTAAGATTCTATTAAAGCCTAGAATTAAGGGCACAGTAGTTGAACAGAAAGGAGGTGACATGTGAGGGATATAAGCTAAGAATAGGTAAGCCAAGAAGAATAATGACTATAGGTAATGGTATTAAGGAAAATGAGGAACAGAAAGAGTCAGAAGACATACCTGGTTTATCATAGGAAGAGTAACAGTTTGTTTTAAGCAGGATATTGAAGTGTGGATCAGGATGTATGAGTAAAATATACCTGATGGGAAGTTAGAATTGGCTCCAGAGAAAGGTGAAGAGTAGCCTTACTGTTCTGGTACAGTCTAAAAATTTCATTAAAGATGTTAGATTACTTCATTATAAGGAGGTCTTGTCAAGATGACCACTTTCTTGCAGAAAGGTTGTATAAATTCGATCAAGAAGTTAAGTGTATTTTTCCCAGAAACTAATGGGGAAGTGGAATGAGTTAAGTGTATGATACTATAGAGAACTGAAAGTACATTAGTTTGGCAGGTAAGAGTTCCTTGGTGACTTCAGAATGATGGAGTCAAAGACAGGCAATTGGAAGGGGACAAGTAGGGTCAAGTGATTAAAAAATGTTTTTCTTAAGAGAGATGTGTGCATGTATAGTAGGTATGGATTTGTTTTGTCTTCCCTCTGGGAATACTCTCATTACTTCAAGCTGCAGCCCAAAGAGCTCTGAAGTACTTTTGGAAACCTCAGTTTCCCAGAGTTGACAAATATAGTGTATATCGGTAGTATTTAGGCAATTTTTATGCTAAATAATTTCAACAATCGAATGCTATTTGTTAATTTAATTTAATTTAATTTTAGAATCTCCCACCTTCTGTTGTGGCTACTGTTGGTGGTAAAATTTTCACGTTTGGCTCCTATAGGCTTGGAGTACACACCAAAGGTAACTGCTTTTCTATGTTCTGATTAAAACTTTCAGTAACAAACTCTTGTTATTCGTAATTAGAAGTACAGAAGAAAAACCCACTATCTCACTAGTCAGAGCTAATCATTGTTAACATTTTTCTGTATTCATTTTACATATTTTCTTCTGAACATAATGTTTTTATATGTTTTAACAAATATAATGCATACTTAATATAGTCTTAATTAGAAATACCTTGATTTGCAGGAGCTGACATTGATGCACTTTGTGTAGCTCCAAGACATGTGGAGAGATCTGATTTTTTTCAGTCTTTTTTTGAAAAACTGAAACATCAAGATGGCATTAGAAACTTAAGAGTAAGTATCCTCTGGTATTTAATATTTTGAACTCGTTAACAAAAACTTGGGCTTATGATTGTTGAAATACTTCTTAAGAAGTTGATATATCTTTGGTTAAGAACATGGACTTTGTAGTTAATACAGACCTGGGTTTGAATCTAGAATCTACCACATATTAGCTCTTAGATTTTAAGTTACCTGTGTTCTTTGAGCCTAGTTTCCTCAAAGCTGTAAGATGTAGTGATAACTTTTTTAAAGGTTTTTCTGAGGATCAATAAGATAATTGACATTAACATTGACTAATATTTGATAAGTGGTTGATGCATATCAAATGATAGCTGTTAGTATGTATAAGATTCAGTTAGTCACTCTCTTTGTGCATATCTAAGCCATTCATTTAGTAAATTAAATCTCAACACCAGTGATTTGTCAGAAACTGTCCTTAGTCCCACAAATACAGTAGTGAACAAGACATAGTTTATGGGAGGGAGGGATTAGGGGAACTAAACAAACATAGCTTTAATGCAGTCTGCAGTGCTAGGGTGAGTTGAAAGGATCTGCATTATTTGGGCATTTGGGAATGGAGAAGGAGATTAAGAATTTGTTAGGTTGGGGGATTAAAAAAGCTCAGAAAGAGGACACTTCTACTAAATCTAAATTACATTGTGCTTTTTAATAGATTAATCATGAGCTCTGATTATATTTTAATTTCTAACACTAGTGCTCTTTGTCAATAATCTATTTTCAATTTAATCTCAACAAATAGTGAGTACCCAGATGACAGCAGTTCTGTCTGCCAGTTTCTGATGAGTATCTTTAGGAGGATAAATAAATTAGATAATTACTGTCATGACATTTTCTTTATCTTAAATAACACAGTCACTTAGTAAAAGCACTTATTTGGAATGTGATACCAAGAACATTTTCACTTTTTAGCAAAGGTATTCACATCATTGGCAGTTAGGAAGAATAGAGAAAGGATTACACCTTTAGAGGATTATTTACCTGTTCTAATTGTTGTCCTCTTTTGTAGGCTGTAGAAGATGCCTTTGTACCTGTTATAAAATTTGAATTTGATGGAATTGAAGTAAGTGTTTAATATTTTTTCCTGACTTTGCAACTGAATTAATACATAAGGCTTTTTTCCGTTTTTTTTTTTTTTTTTAATCAGACCAACAAAGACACATATTTTAAAGAATCAAATTGTTTTTAAATAGTTCCTCCTGTATCTATTGACTTCTCACTATGGAAAATGAACCAGCTTCCATCCCTACCCCATGATTTTTATAGACACCCTTCTCATTCCTATAATCTAAAGTAATTGTGTTATAATTTTGATCAGATCAATATTCAGTGTTTACATTATTATGATCTTATAAATAATGTTTGAAATTGAGCACAAAGTGTACTAGATTATCATTCTTTGTGGCATTTTGTTTCTTGGGAGTTAATAATTGTTTTGCCTTTTGTTTTCTTGGTTCTTATACTTAACACTAATTAAAAGTCAGTCTCTACTAGCTGTCTGAATCTCCTCTAAATAGATTTAGATTTCTCAGGTGTTCTGTCATTATCATCTTAAAAAAATATGTGAGTCTTCTCACATGTTGGATTCCATACCAGTTGTTCTCCATGAAGGAGAAACAGCTGGCATCCTGGATCTTTCTTTACTATCATCCTGGGATTTCTTTTTGCCTTTGTCTAGAGTTCTCTTCTTTTTTGACTTACTGTCATTTTAGTGTCACTCATCCACTAGCTTCCTGTGAAAGAGCACATATTTTTGAGATCCTGCGTGTTTAAATAAAATGTCTTCATTTTGTTCTTACACCAAAATAATAGTTTGGCTGAGTATAGAGTTCTAGGTATCTCAGAATTTTGAAGGCCTTGCTTCATTGTCTTCTACCTTTCATGCTGTGGGGAAAAGTGTGATGCCATATTGATTTCTCATCCTTTGTGACCTGTTTTATGTCTTTGGACACTTAACATGATCTTTTTATTCTTGGGCTTCATAGTTATAAAATTCATGGTAATGTACTTTGGTATGTGTCTTTTCAACCAAATATGCTAGGCACTCAGTAGTCCTCTTCCACTTTGGAAATTCCTGTCCTTTCATTCTTGGTAATTGTATTGAATTCTATTGGATTTCCTGCCTTTGTTTTCTTTTTTCTGTATATTGGATAGCCACATCTTTATATTTCTGCTTTTGGGGGTTTTCTCATCTTCCATGCTTCCTATTGTTTTCCATTTCTGCTATCATATTTTTAATTTCTAAGAATAACTTTTTTATTTTTCTAAATGTTCCTTTCTATTTATGTATGTATTTATAGCCACCTATCCTTTCCTGGATACAATATTTTTTTTATCTCTGCTTTCTTAAATCTGCTAAGTCTGTTACCACTTACCCATCTTCTTCCATAGTTTTTGCTGTTGTCTCCTTTTATTCCCTTCATCCTAGTGGGTTATGCCTTTAAAAAGCAAAATTAAATAAAAAACAAAATTTTACTGGTGTTTTAGTGGGGTTTCAAGAGGGAGTGAATGTAAATGTGTGTTGGATCTGCCATCTTTATCTAGAAATTCATTCATAAGATTTTGATGTTCTTTTTAATGCTTGGCATATATGCTAAAATTAAAATGCTTTCCCTTAATTTCTGAATTTAATTACCCTCACAAAACTTTGCAGTGATTTTCCCATGTGAGATTGCCTACATAATCTTTTTGAAGTTTTGGTAGAACTTCCCAAACTAATAATTAGAACTTTATACTTTTGAGGTTGGGGTGGTTTGGGGGAGAATGGACTAGAAGGAGAAAAAGTAATATTTTTCTCTTTTTTTGCATCTTTCCAAAGATTGATCTAGTCTTTGCAAGACTGGCAATTCAAACCATATCAGATAATTTAGATCTAAGAGACGACTCTCGACTGAGAAGCCTTGATATAAGGTGTATTCGCAGCCTAAATGGTAAGCTTCTAAAAAGAAATCTCAGATATCTGCTTGAAAACAATTAGATCTTTTTTGCAGAACTATTAATGGACTTTTTAAGGGATTGGATTAACTCAGTTAAAAATGATGTGAATTTCTTTATATAGATAATCTGAGCACATTTAGGCATTTTAAAAGACATACATTTATTTGAAACGTTGTTTATGTTTGTAGTGATGGTGCGCAGGCTAAATGGTCTCAGGACGCCTTTGTGCTCTAAAAAGTTTATTGAGAAAACCCAAAGATCTTCCATTTATGCGGGTTATGTCTTTCAATATATATCATATTAGAAATGAAAACAATTTTAAAGCATTTATTTCAAAATAATAAACCCATTCTAAGTGAATATAAGTATGTCTTTGTGTGAGACTGGTTTTTTCTTTTTGGCATATTTGCAAATCTCTTTGACTTAATGGAAGATAGCTAGATTCCCATATCTGTCTTTCCAATCAATTAATTTCTTGTAATGTTTTGATTGAAGCACAGGTAGAATCTGACCTCTTAAAGATACGTAATTAGAAAAGGGAGGAGAATTTTAATAGCTTTTTCAGAAAATTGTGGATATTCTTTGATAATACAGCAAAACTTGACCAGTGACAGTATCTTTTTTCTTTTCAACAACTTTATTCAGGTATAATGACATGTCATAAAATTTCTTCTTTTTAGTACAATTTTATAGTCTACCATATTCCCAGAGTTGTACACTACAATGCAATTTTAGAACATTTTCATCATCTTCAAAAGATCCCTCTTACACATTTACAGTCATTCTCCTTTCCAACCTCAAGTCCTAGGCAACCACTGTTCTACTTTGTGTTTATAGATTTGCCTTTTCTGGACATTTCATGTAAATGGGATCATGCAATATGTGGTATTTTGTGTCTGGCTTCTTTCACTTAACATAGTGTTTGTAAGGTCTGTCCATGTTTGTAGCATATATCAGAAGTTTGTTTTTTTTATTGGTGAGTAAATGTTTTTTTAAAGGTTAATTTGAATATCAACTCTAAAACCACATCAATTAACTTTTTATACTCTTACATTAAAATCTATTGGTCTCTCTTGTTCTTTGAGTAGATCTTTTACCCATACATGATTTTGTACTGTCATGCCTTGGTCATTAGGAAATTACTGGTTCACAAGGTTATTTGGATCTTCAAAATGTTAACACACATTTCATTATAAAATATCCAGGAAAATCACATTCATTAATATCACCACCAATCTCATCAGAAAAGTCTTTAAATATTGGAAAGCTGTCAGTCTCAGTAGCAGATACTAGTTGTCCAAAATTTTAATTTTTACTTGAAAGCTCAAATTTTATTATTGGTAACAAGTGTTGTCATTTGTTTTCCTTGAAGTGAGGGGCTCACTTTGTTCATTTTTTAGGATTCTTCTAAGTAAAACTGGTGTTCCTTGAAAGAAACAGGTAGTTCAGCTTTCTTTAACTTGCTCAAACATTGGATGGGTTCCTTTCCTGTTTTCTAACTTAAAATGTGTGGTGGTGAAAATAATTATTTACTAGTACAGTTTGTTGCTAAAGCTTTGGTACCAGTAGTTTTTACCTACCACTGCTTTTGCACCACTAGTGCAAATGTTAACACAGTAAAGAGGCAAAGCTTTATTGTTATTATAAAAATAGGTTTGACAAACTTAAAAAAAAAAAAAAAAAGCCTAGCATTCCCAAGGGTCCAAAACTGCTCTTTGAGAACAAAACACTGGCTTATAGCATCTTTTATTACTGCATTTTTATTGTACTTTCAGAGTACATTAGTAAATCACAGTATTTGTGAAATAAAGTGTATGTTAAAGCAATTGTTATTGCTTTATTGCTTTGTTTTATAAGTTGAGGACATTTGATTAGCAGTAAAGACAAATGGTGAAAAAAGCTGAACTTACTCAGATCCGTCTCTTATTTTAATATTGAATTATATTACCCATGTACTTTTTAATTCTTTAAAAGCAAAGCAATTTCTCATATATGTGCTAAATTTCAAATACATAGAGAAAATAAGCCCACATTTTATCATCTCTGATAGTTTTAGCATTCGAGAATCTAGAAATTAGAAGTGTGTCTGAATTAACTAGATTTTGTTGCATAATGATAAATGAATGCTTTATCTTTTTCAGGATGTAGAGTTACTGATGAAATTTTGCATTTAGTGCCAAATAAAGAAACTTTTAGACTCACCCTAAGAGCAGTCAAATTATGGGCAAAACGTAAGTATCCCACATCTTTTAAGTTTGCATTGTAAAATTACAGTTTTCAATTGCTGATGTTAGAAGCACATATGGAAACTCCTGAGTCTTTTTATACTGTTGGAAATTGAGGTCCAGTAGATTTTGGAGAATCCTGTTTTTCATGTACAGTGGTTATGGTGCTCTGAAGTGTGACTCTACCCTCCTGTTCCTTGGTTGAAAACTAAAACCTCCTGACTTTTCATCTCTGCTTTTAGCCAGGCAGTCAGAATGAATTAGAACTGGAAGAGTGAAACCCCCACTATTCTTCAAGTCCTCTGTGGACAGGACCATCTTACTCATTTTTGTCCTCCCATTACCAGCAGCATGTAGTTTGTAGTAGGTATGCTGTAAATTTATTAAATGAAGAATCTACAGTGATAGTTTCAACATTTTTTTTTTTACGTTACAACATTTTTCTAATAAAGCCTGGAACTAATTTATATATACACATAGGATATGGTTCATAAAAGGCCCAATCCTGAGCTGGCATAGCACATTTTCTATTATTTGTAACTACATTTAAGTAGTGCTGTAATTCTGGCACCAGCTTTTACATAGTCTAAAACCATACTCTCTAATAAAACTTTTTGTGATGATGGAAAAACTTCATATCTGTGCTATCCAAAAGTAATCATGTGACTATTGAGCACTTGAAATGTGCAACCAAGGAACTGAATTTTAAAATTAAATTATAATTTAAAATTAAACAGTATCTTAGAGAAGTAAAAGCATATGTCCACACAAAAATTTGTACACAGATAGGGCTTATGGGTGGCTTAGTTGGTTAAGCGTCTGACTCTCGATTTTGGCCCAGGTCATGATCTCTAGGTCTTGGAATCAAGCCCTGCTTTGGGCTCCATGCTCAGGGGGAATCTGCTTCTCTCCCTCTGCCTATGTCGTACCCCCACTCACATACACACACTCTCTCTCTCAAATAAATCTTTTTTTAAAAATTTATGCACAGATATTCATAGCATTGTCATAATTCAAAAAGAGACAACCTTACGTTTATAAACTGATGAATAGATAAATAAAAGATGATATATCCATAATATGGAATATTGGAATATTACTTGACATTAAAAAGGACTGAGGCAAATTCCATTTATATGAAATGTCCAGAATAGGCAAATCTATAAAGATAGAAGAATAATCCTTGCCTTGGTCTGGGAGGATTGAGAGCAAACAGGAGAGGAGTGACTGTTAACGGTTTCTCTTTGGGATGATGAAAGTGTTCCAGAATTGATTATGGTGGTGGGTACACAACTCTGAATATACTAAAAGCCATTAATTTTTAACATTTTACATTGATGAAACCTATGCTATATGAATGATATCTCCATAAAGCTGTTAACCAGAAAAACGCTACATGTGATTTGTGGCTACCATATTGGAAGTACATATCTAAAAAGACCTTTAACAAGTAAGATTTGTCCTTGGGCTCAGTTAACCTTATATAGTCAGGATAAAGTAATTTTCAAAAAAGCAATATCACAATTTTTCTTCCCTTACAGATTAAATTAAATACCATGTCTTGTCAATTCTTAGATGCATATTTTACATACTTTAACATATCTGAAATTGACATTTTGTATCTTTTTTTCTTGATTAGTGGGACATAAAATAATGCTGTATTATGTAATTAAGGACCTAATAGGTTTGATGAAATATGGTAATACTTTTTTATAGGTTGCTCTAAGAAGCAATTTAAGAGAAATGATTAATATCAATGGTGTATTGTACTTTATGGAGGGAGATCAAAATTCTGCAAAATACTGAAGTTAGTCCAGCTTTACCCTTGATTTAAAATGCCCATGAATATGATTACTAATGAAATGTTTATTCTTTGTACTTGTAAACACTCCAGATATCTTTCCTCCTTCCTTTCATTTCTTTCTCAACCATAGCTATTGAAAAGGGGGAAATTTCAGTGTTATATCAATAGAGCCTGGTTCAGCAGTCAGAACTGAGGCAGGGAACTGAGATGTCTGTTTTGAAGAAGTAGGGGGACAAGATGCAGCTTATAGTTTACTGATAAAAGGTCTGCTTATTGATTGTATAATGTTATTTCCAGAGGGGAAAGGAAACTAAGAACAGTCATAGGAACTAAGTTACCCCATTCCTTATAGTTGAATGTCATGGATAGTAGATCCTAACAATAATTAACAAATATATTAATTTTCTAGGACGTGGTATTTATTCCAACATGCTGGGATTCCTTGGTGGTGTCTCCTGGGCAATGCTAGTTGCAAGAACTTGTCAATTATACCCAAATGCAGCAGCTTCTACTTTAGTTCATAAGTTCTTTTTAGTTTTTTCCAAGTGGTAAGTATTCATATGCATACTTTATTTACTAGTTTCTGCCTTTACATAAATTTGTTCAGCAATTTAAGAGATATGCACAGACTTTTTCTCTTGTCTTCCGTTCCTTTGAAGTTAAAAGTTTAGACATCAAATTTGATGTAATGTTGAGACACCGCATGGTGCTTCTTCTGGGGTTGGGAGAGGTCTGTAAATGTAGGCTTTTAGCTTGAGAGTGGTCGCAATTATTTGCCTCTGATGACTAGCTACATTTAGATTAATGTCTTATATGTAAAATGGAGGTGATAATCATAGCTACTATGTGGATTTATTAGTTTCTTCAGTAAAGTGAGCCCTTGTTGCTATTAAGTTATCAGAGTTAAATCCATGTAAGCAAATAGGAAGGGGAAAACTCAGAATTTTTTTAAAAAATTTATCTATTTATTTTAGAGTGGGGAGTGGGCAGAGGGAGAGAAAGAATCTTTAGTGTCCATGCCCAGCCTGACACAGGGCTCAGTTTCATGACTCTGAGATCGTGATCTGACCTGAGCCAAAATCAAGAGTCAGACACTTAACAGACTGAGGCACTGAGGTGCCCCTGGAAAATTCAGATATAAATTAATTACAGCTTAATGAGCTAAACAGTATTTGCCCTTTCAGAAGACACATTTAAAATACAACCACTTTGTATACTTCCTTCCCTTGCCCGTTTGTTTTTTTCAATACCAAATACCCATCCACAGTGTTTGCTTTATTAAAGTTAAAAGAGATTCTGATGATTTTAACATTTTATATAGTTCCTGAAGGGAGATCCTGTGTGAATTAATTTGCCTTATTTATGTTAGGGAATGGCCAAATCCTGTGCTGCTGAAGCAACCAGAAGAAAGCAATTTGAATTTGCCTGTTTGGGATCCTCGGGTATGTGACTTATTATTGAAACTGAACCTTCTAGGCAAAAGATGATTCTCTAAATTGCGATCTAAAAATAATAATTCTTATTCCTGCTCATCTTCCTTCTGTATAGCTATAGTTCTTCTGTCTGCTGTGTTTTTTGGTGCAGGTGATTTGTATCTCAAATTCTGATCTAAATGTTATGTCATTAAAAATCACCCATATAAAAGTAGATGAGTGGGTGTATCAACCAAAATGTCATAATCCATTGTTAAAAACTGTCTTATAAGTAATTAGTTATAACTAATAATGTGCTGAAGTATATAAAAGATTTACTTTGCCCTGCAATTTAAAGCAGACTCGTGGTTCTAAGCTAGCATAACTCTCACCTGGCATTTTCATTTGCTTTTAGAGTGAGTGCTCATTCCTCTGAGTTACCTATAGGGAGTTGCCCATTGAGTGGGTACAGAAAGAAAATTAAGAACCATTGGATTAATAATGCTTTTTGCAACTATGATACTGTATTTTCTTGGTTCTAAAAGACCCATTGTTTATAAGATGCACCATCAGTTTAACAGCTTTTCAGAGGAAAAATATACTTTCACAGAGGTGCCTTTGAATATCAGACATACCTGACTTCAGAAATAAATGTAGTTGGGGAGGGGGAATGTACTTCTTAGAATTGGGGAAATGTAGTATTAAATTTATATTTCATATTCTTCAGACTTTTGGGGAAATGAAGTGAGGACAACTGAAATAGGAGAATAGATCAATTATTCTGCTTCTAATTTCACAGGTAAATCCATCAGATAGGTATCATCTCATGCCCATAATCACCCCTGCCTACCCACAGCAGAATTCTACGTATAATGTGTCCACCTCAACTCGAACAGTAATGGTAGAAGAATTTAAACAAGGTAAACCTGTTGGCCCTTTCCCACAAGTTTTTGATTTACAACAGTTTTATTCTAAAGTGCAGTTATGGCTGTTATTTCTTAAAATTCTTCCAAATATGTATTTATTCTTTCAGTAATGGCTTTCCAAAATGGTTTTCCAATAAGTCCAAAATGGAGCCAGCCCAATCTGTTTGAAATTGATTTTTGTGTTCTAATAATTTTTTTTTTTTCCTTAAGAGTTTGGTAGAGTTCGAGGTTTTGGGGTAGAGTGATACAGAAGCTGGTAATAAAATAGCCAGTTTTCAAAATCATTCTCTCTCTTGTTTTTAATTTAGGTCTTGCAGTCACAGATGAAATCCTTCAAGGGAAATCAGACTGGTCCAAACTACTTGAGCCACCAAATTTTTTTCAAAAGTATAGGTATTTGAATTTTGCATTTTTATGTGTGTGTTTAAAGAAGAATGTTAAACTTAAAAAGTTAATATGTGATGGGTGACTTGATCACATATATTTGAAGTGAAGTAAAGAATAGGTTAGCAGAAATCCTAAATGTTGAGCTTGTGTATTCTAGTAGTAACTAACCCAGTATTAGTGGTGTTTGTTTTAGTGAATCGTTTTTAATTGTAGGGTCTAGAATTAATTTTGTGAAAATCAGAGCATGTTCTAATTTTAATAAGCTGTGTGCCTGCATTAGTTCTTTTGTTCAGGGGAGGAAGAAAGAAAAAGTAATGATGGAAAGCAGACCCTAACTATGTTTCTGGTTTTTTTCCCCCCAATTGTGGCTAAAAATTCTTCATAGACATTATATAGTATTGACTGCCAGTGCATCAACAGAAGAAAACCATCTAGAGTGGTAAGACTGATATTCAAGTTGTGTACTTACTTTGTAGTGATAACATTTTTATGATGTTTTACCATTTAGAAAACATTCTTAAAATTATTAAATCATGCTGTTTTACATGACTGTAGCATCAGTGTTTAAGAAATGCTGTCAAAGGGGCGCCTGGGTGGCTCAGTGGGTTAAAGCCTCTGCCTTCGGCTCGGGTCATGATCCCAGGGTCCTGGGATCGAGCCCCGCATCGGGCTCTCTGCTCAGTGGAGAGCCTGCTCCCCCCTCTCTCTCTGCCTGCCTCTCTGGCTGCTTGTAATCTCTCTCTGTCTGTGAAATAAATAAAAAATCTTAAAAAAAAAATGCTGTCAAAATAATATTTCAGACTTAGAAGTAACATAAAATAACGGTATGTATATATCTTTGGGTTTTTTTTGTTTGTTTGTTTAAATCTGACTAAAACATGGTCAGATTTAAGCAAAATTGTGAGGCATTTCGAATGATTCTGATACCTCTTACTGACTTTTCCATCCTTGCCATCATGTTTCCCCATCAAAATTAGAAGGAAAAGATATTTTTTATATTCTTTTAATTTAGGAGATTAGTGGCATGAAAGCTTCTGTCAGCAGATAAGAGAAGCATTTTTGGTCAAGCAGCAGTGCATTATTTCTAGTAAATCCAAATTCATTTCCTCTGCGTCCAGTGTACTGACATCCCTAACTCTATCAGGCATAAGCTTTTAGGCCACCAGAAACAGTTTTGCTTTCCTCAGGTATGACCCCTGGGAAGGGAAAACATGATACTGTTCTATTTTTTATTCCAAAGTTTAGTGCTTATTTTATTGGTAATTAAGGAGACACTGAAAAGAATCCTGTCACCAAAACAGAATATTTCATTTGTAGGGGCGCCTGGGTGGTTTAGTTGGTTTAGCTTCTGATTCTTGGTTTTGGCTCTGGTCATGATCTCAGAGTCATGGGATCAAGCCCCTGGTTGTGCTCCATGCTCAGTGTGGAGTCTGCTTATCCCTCTCCCTCTGCTTCTCCCCCACTTGAATACAGCGCTCTCACTCTCAATAAATAAAATCTTAAAAAAAAAATACTTCATTTGTCTAGATTAGAAATTGGGAAACTATGGTCTGGGCCAAGTCTAGTTTGCCATATGTTTTTAAAAAGTTTTATTGAGGGGCCACCTGGCTGGCTCAGTCAAATGAGCATGTGACTCTTGATTTTGGGATTGTGAGTTTGAGCCCCATGTTAGTAGGTATAGAGATCACTTAAAAAAAATAAATGAACTTTATAAAAATTTTAAATAAAGTTTTCTTGAAATAGAGCCATGCTCACTCATTTATATATTGTCTGGGCTCTTTCCTGCTATATGGCAGAGTTGAATAGTTGCAACAGAAACTGGCCCACAAAGCCTAAAATACTTACTATCTATCTGCCCCTTGTTAGAAAAAGTTTGCCAACCTCTTGTTTAGATAACACTGAGCAGTAACCCAGTTTCCCATATATATGTGCTGTTGAAGCACACACAATTACAATGTGTAAGCTTTTTCAAGTGTTTGAATAATGTAAAAATGTCCTTGTAGTTATTCTTTCTAATTAATGAAATAAGTAGTCCACTTAGAAAACAAAGTTGCCGGGATGCCTGGGTGGCTCAGTTGGTTAAGCAGCTGCCTTCAGCTCGGGTCATGATCCCAGCGTCCTGGGATCGAGTCCCACATCGGGCTCCTTGCTCGGCAGGGAGCCTGCTTCTCCCTCCGCCTCTGCCTGCCTTTCTGTCTGCCTGTGCTCACTCACTCTCTAACTAATAAATAAATAAAATCTTAAAAAAAAAAAAGTTGCCGAAACCTGATGAGACTTTCCATGTTTTAGTAGTATCTGATCTGATTTTACTGAAACTTTTATAAGTGTAATATCTAGTACCAGTTTTATGAAAATAGTACATTTTTCATGAATTAGGTGCTAGTTATTAGAGCTTTTTTCCCCCATGTTATTTAAACATATCTTGGTTTTAGCGTATAGACATGAGATTTGAAAGTGAAAAAGTATTTAGGACCAGATTAACCAACAGTTTTTGTTCATGCTCCAGTCATGACTATTTTATGGTCTTAACAGGCAGGATAGTTTAGATCGGGAATTCACTGAATAGAGCAGTTCTTTTAAAGGGGAAGGGGAAAACACAGAAATTGACCAAGTAACTTGTAATTTACTTAAATGGTATTTAACAATCCGTAATATATTGGACTAAATTTTTTTAATGAACATGTAAAACATCATAGCTAATATGCTTTTTGGGTTACTTAGATGTAGTTTCCAAATTTAAAAGGAAATATTTTGTTCACTGTTCTATTTCAGGGTTGGATTAGTAGAATCTAAAATCCGTGTGCTTGTTGGAAACTTGGAACGAAATGAATTTATTACTCTTGCCCATGTAAATCCCCAGTCATTCCCAGGAAATAAGGAACATCATAAAGAGTAAGTTAATTATTGTTTAGTACTATATTTCTTAGATAATGTTATTTAACAATATGCATTATTTAAGATCAGTTGTGAGATTGTCATTTAACAAGCATTGATGGGGGAGGATGATACATTATTTGAGCATGAGTGGTCATGCATTAAAACTAGTAGATGCTATGCTTGTAACCCACAGACCCCAGCAGAAACTCCATCGTAAAATTTGGAGCATCTTTAAGTAGAATTTTAGTATGTAGTTTACATATCTGATTGGTGCTGTTATGGTCAGTTTTAAGAATTTAGCCAAACCATTACAATTTGTATTTATGGTGCCAAGTTTGAATTACCAAATGACATCTGTAAAATTGTAAAAAAAAAATAATAAGTTAATGCAAATTTAACATTTTTATTTTATAGCAACAATTATGTATCAATGTGGTTCCTTGGAATAATTTTTCGGAGAGTAGAAAATGCAGAAAGTGTTAACATAGACTTGACCTATGATATACAGTCATTTACTGATACAGGTAAGACTTTGTCACCATGGAGCTGTGGTTCTCAACCTCGGCTGTAATGTGGTATCTGCCATGGACCTGGCTAGCTCTGTTTTTCAGTTCATTAAATGAATATGGTACATCCCTATTATGAAAACCTATGCTGCTATTTAAAAAAGTAAGGGCATATGAAGCCATCTCTAAGATATTAAGTGGGGGGAATGTTGCTGAACAGTCTGTATGGTGCACTACCATTTCTATAAGTAAAAAAAAAAAACGTGTGGGCATGTTTGCTTATAAATACATAGAATATCTCAGGAGGATATATAGTTTTTAAAAAAGGAGCTGGCAGAACTGGTTGCTTTAGTTCAAGGGGCCAGGTATGTTTAGGGGATAGGGTGAGAAGACTTCACTCAGTGCCCTGAACTGGCTGTGTTTTGTACCAAATGATGGTATTATCTATTTAAAAACAAACAAAAAAAAACCCATACAGGTGATTTTTATTTTCATTCTGCACAGGTAGAAGCACAATCATAAAGATGATTCTTGTATTTTTTACATGTACTAACAGTTGTATAGCTTGCTGATTATGTTTCAGAATCAGTGAAAGAGTGTCTTTCACGTGTAGTTCCCTAATGACACCTCTCTGGAATATCTTAATGTATCTGTTATAAATTTGGAGTTGTCTTAATCTGGAATAGTGTACATTCATACTATTAATATTTTTGGCTTGGCTCATCTGAGTTTTCTAAATTCTTCTAAACTAGCTTTCACATTTATCATGAAAATGCAGATTCCTATACATCACATCAGCTCTACTGTGTCCCCCACTCTGGGAGTGGAGCCAGAGAATCTTCAAGTTGAACAAGCACTCCTGGTGATGCTTTTATAAGCAATCTGGAATGCAAACATAAATTTTTCCATTCTAAATTGGGCTCATTTTTCCAAAAGCAGGAGGTTGGGAAGCTCTGTTTATTACAGATTTATAGAATGTTCTTCTCTAGATAAACATAACTGAGACCCCCAAGAGATTAGATAATTTACCACATGTCACAGTAGTTACTGTGCAAAAGAAGCCTCTTATCTGTGTCTTCAGTAAGCTTATAATCTAATTTGGTATTCATGGTTGAACATACATTGAATAATTTGTGTGTTAGTAAAACTGACTTTTCTTACAAGATGGGAAAAGCACTAGAAATGGCACTTTAGGGCAGTATGTGTTTCAATCTCAGCAAGTTATCCAGGGCTTTTGAGCCTCATTTCCCTTCTTGTATAATAAGGATGTATTTCTAGGTAGTTCCTAACAGTCTGACATCCTGATTAGTGTAGTAAAAGAAGCTTCATGGAGGAGAAGAGCTCAAATTGCATCTTGGATATTTAGTTTAAGGATTAGCTTAGACTTGGGCAAGTAATTATGAGAAAGAGATTGCCTTTTGGGAAAAAAACAGAAAACAGGATTTGGAAGAAATTTGTGGATTTATTTTGTTAATGAGATTGAATTACTGGAAAATTTTAGAAGTTGGACATGAGAAAACTAGTTGGTACTTATTTTTTTCTAAGTTTATTTCTTGAGAGAGAGAGCGCGCGCTCACATGCACATGTGCACTAGCAGGGAGTTGGGGGAGAGAGATAGAAAATCTTTTTTTTTTTAAGATTTTATTTATTTATTTGACAGAGAGACAGAGATCACAAGTAGGCAGAGAGGCAGACAGAGGGAGAGAAATGGAAGCAGGCTCTCTGCTGAGCAGAGAGCCCGATGCGGGGCTCGATCCCAGGACCCTGAGACCATGACCCGAGCTGAAGGCAGAGGCTTTAACCCACTGAGCCACCCAGGCGCCCCGAGAGAGAGAATCTTAAGCAGGCTCCACACCCGAAACAAGCTCAGTCTTATTACCCTCAGATCATGACCCAAGTTGAAAGAGTTGGATGCTTAACCAACTGAGCTACCCAGGTGTCCCTAATTGGTACTTAAATAGGAATGGGATGTGGTGAAAATGTTTGAGAAATAGTTGTTCTATAAGCAGGGTACGTATGTGTATTTGTGAGGTATTGGGGAGATACCAAATGCATTTTAGAGAAAGAAAACAAAAGTCTCAGTTCAGGAAGAAGTTGCCCATTTAACATATTAACATTGTTACAGTGTACAGACAGGCAAATAATATAAACATGCTAAAGGAAGGAATGAAAATTGAAGCAACTCATGTTAAAAAAAAGCAACTTCATCACTACCTTCCAGCAGAGATTCTTCAAAAGAAGAAAAAGGTGAGTTTGTAATCTTAACTTTCCAATGTATGGTTCCACTCAGACGCATGATCCTAGGACCAGATTTGCATTTATAACAGCTCCCAAACCTATTGAGAAAAAAGGAAAGGTACAATTCAATCAACTAAAATCCCTCCTTCATTAATCACAAAAGACAATTCATTTTATGTACTTATGAATTGAAACCACTAATTATTTTCACTTGCTTTTTGAAATCCTAATGGCTTTCCCCTCTTCCAGCAAAGTCTTTCTGATGTTAGTCGAAGTTCAAGTGGACCACAATCCAAAAGATCATCTCTAGATAGCAATTGTTTGGATAGCTCCAGGGACACTGATAATGGAACACCTTTTAATTCCCCAGTGTCTACAAACAAACCTTCCAAGCCTGACGTTCCTCCTTCAGGAGAAACAGAAAGGTCTGTCTTTCAGAATTTTCAGTCTTTAGTTTGGGGATGATGTAAACTTTTCTCTACCTTTGGCTAAATATCTTATTAATATATTTTATTTTACCACTTGCTAGTCATTTTCTGGCTAGAAATACTTGGCAATTTGTTGTAATCCTGTGGGACATGGGGTATGAAGATGTAGAAATTAGATCAGTACACAGAAATGCACAGGTTTTTCTCTTTTCTCACTTTCTACTTGGCCCTCTGCCTTTCTTCCACTTTTCTCATCCTCCAATGAAATATTAAAGTGGGAGTACTTAAAGGAAATAATCCTGAATGTTAATAGTATTTTCAATAAGTAACACAGATTATTCAATGATAATCAAAACTTTTAATAGGAGTAATGCTGAGCCTGCTGCTGTCACTGTGGAAAAGCCACTGAGTGTCCCCCCAGCACAAGGACTATCTATCCCAGTCATTGGTGCAAGTAGGTATCTGCACTTGTGTTAATAATGATTTTACTACTACAGATACATTTAATGACTAGAATTTTTCTTTCCTTTTCAGAAGTTGATTCTGCAGTAAAAGCTGTATCACCCCCAGCTGTGTGCACCATTCCTACAGTAGTGGGACGAAATGTCATTCCTAGAATCCCGACACCCCACAACTCTGCCCAGGGACAACCACATCTTAATGGAATGTCAGCTAAGAATGTTACACACAAGAGATCCCATTCCCCATCCGTAGATGGGCCTTCTAAGAGGTTGAAAGACATAGAAAAGGTAAAGCTACAACCTTGCTGGTAATTCTGTAGTTCTTTTTTTGTTTGTTTGTTTGAAGTTAAACTAGCACTAGAGAAATTCACAGTTTTCCTTGCTGTCTTAGTGCTCCCTTAGGACTGTTTAAAAAGAATATTTGCCCAGGCCCTAAAGGAATAGTACTGATTGTTCATCCTAAATTGAAATTAGTAATAGATCTGAAAACTTGACTGATTGGTCTGAGTTTCTCCTTGACTTACCCAGAGGTCACTGTTGGTAACTAATCATATTTATTATGTGTTAAAATGTTGATGTCTTCTGTCTCCAGTAGGTGGTGGTAAGACTACTTTGTTACCATCTACTTTGATTTAACCAAAAAGATCATTCCAGAAGTTAATGGTAGCAGCTGAATTTAGTCTAATTTAAATTCTTTTCCCTCACCAACCCTTGTTTGCAGTATTTTTGATGAAAGCCTTATCACTAGTTTCTCAGCTTAAATGGATTATATGGTTTTTGTAGGTAATAATAGTAATTCATCTTAATGTTTACATTCTAGTTTATTCGGCTTGAATCAACGTTTAAGGAATCACGTGCTCCTGAAGACAGAAAAAGGAAAGCAATGGTAAATGTATTAATACTGTGCCTCAAAATATTACTTTGAGAGAGCTATGTATCAGGAAAAGTACTGTATTTGAAAGTGGATCAGATAGGTCTGTGAAGTTTGGGTTGTGTTTTTTTGTGTGTTGAAATAAGCTTACAGAGGAAAGAAAGTTTTCATTTGAATATAATTCTGTTTTTAGGATGCCATTGGAGGAGAATGTATGCCTATTCCAACAATTGATACATCACGCAAAAAGGTAACAAAGTCTTATTCATAGGTAATCTATCTACAGGTACAAAAAGCTTACAATCCTTGTACTGAGTGAAACAACAGGATAAGATTTTGTCCCTGTCCTCAAAGATCAGCCGTATAGTTGGGAGTTGGGGTGGAAGTAGCAAATAGTGCCTGGTCATTAAATATATGTATCTCAGAAGGGAGGAAAAGAGGAGGTAGTTTAAGACTTCATTACTTATTTGGATTATGTTTAGCCTTTATTTTTAAAGAAGTTTAGTGTTCAGCATAGTAATTGCTTACCAACACTTGATAGTATATTTTTGTTGTACATCACTGCTTACTATCAAAACTTAGGCTTGGTACTTATTAATATTTTAGAAGAGCCAACTGTATCAGTATTCATAGTAAGTATCTTTAAAACATGAGCTAAAGAGTCCCTAAATCTCAATTTAAAAATTTATTTTCCAAGGAATTACCACTGAAACTAATAATATGGTATTCTTAAACATGGTAAGTTAATAAGCAGGTACTCAAAAATCAGCTGTGTGTGTGTATGTACGTGTATTCAGAGACAGCCCTTCTCTGAGAGTTTACAGTGAAAAAAAATGGCTTGTTTTCACCTTGTTAAAGTACTTGTAAACAGTCAACTTTCACCCTGCCAGGTACCTCATGATATATTGGCCATTTTAAAACAAATATAAAGGGGCACCTAGTTGGCTCAGTGGGTTAGAGCCTCTGCCTTCAGCTCGGGTCATGATCCTGGGATCGAGCCCCACATCGGGCTCTCTGCTCGGCAGGGAGCCTGCTTCCCTTCCTCTCTCTGCCTGCCTCTCTGCCTACTTGTGATCTCTGTCTGTCAAGTAAATAGGTGGAATCTTTAAAAAAAAAATTAATAAAAAATAAAACAAATATAAAGTATCATACTTTTATTAGTTGTAGAAGTCATAAAATTTCTTTTAACATAAGGAGTAGATTACCAAAAAAGATGTATAATTATATATGATAATGGAAGAAAAAAGTTTGATGTGGATATTAAGTATAAAAGCATGAAATGACATGCCTGGGTCTGGCTTTAAAATATTTCAGTATAAAGGGCAAGGATATAAACCTAACAAATGTAGCAAAATTTTAATGTCTGAGTCTTGGTTGTGGCATTGAAGTCTTCATTGTCCTCTTTTATGTATGTCAGACATTTTTCATGTTTTTTGAATGGCTGTGGGTAGGATATAGGTTTAGCTAATGTAACATAGGAGGGGAATTAACTCACATACTGCTGCCATCACACAACTCTCTGTATTTAGAGGTCTCTGTCTCAGTTGCTCAGCATTGGCCTTCATTGTATAATCATCTTTAGTACCCTCAGACACCCTCATCTAGACGCCTCTGAATTTCACCATCCCAGAAAAAACCTGGTCTGACTACAAAGTCCTAAAGACTTAAGTATCTCACAAGTAGGGTTTACAGTGTTTTTCTCCATGAATGTATTATAGAAACTTAACTGGATATCCAGTTTTCCTCTATAACACCCATTTTTCACTTAGCACCCCAGAGTTTCCTGCTTAGTGACCCTGCTCTTTGAGGACGACCATGTTCTTTTGCATTTCTCAATCCAGAAGTGGCAAGTAATTTAACAAAGTCCATTTTCCTATACATACACTCCTCCCACTTGCACCTTTTCTCTGTACCTCTGCTCTTCACCTCCAACTCTATTAAAAAAAAGTCCCAAAACAAGGATGTGCCTGTGAATGTTGGAAGAAAATATCCAACACATACAGGAGTGTTTAAGAGCCTAAGGGATATGGAGGAAAACTCAGTTTTGTAACTAATTTACTAGTTGGGACTTGATAATATATATTTCTTTTCCTTCTTTGTTCCTATTCTTTTCTAATAGAGACTACCCAGTAAAGAACTACCAGATTCGTCATCTCCGGTTCCAGCAAATAACATCCGAGTCATCAAAAATTCCATTCGACTGACCCTTAATCGGTAAAAGCAGTGCCTCCTTATTTAAGTGAATATGCAATCATTTAGTGGCATAGATGCAGCCACTCTTTAAAGTAGATGTGGCTATCGTATATAAAATAAGGTAAAAGTTTCAGTCATCGGACTAACGACCTTGAAGTGGTTTTTGAACTCTCACACTTTGACCTGCAGATGCCGTAGCATTCTCTCATTGATTGCTACATGCACTTCTGTGAGGATCACCTGCTATCAAATTGTCATCTACAATATTACGGCTTTGCGTTGGAGGTTTTACTGCCTTAACTTTCGATGCTTGTTTCTCTCTTGTGGGAACCAGTTCTTGGCTCTTTGGACACGGATAAAACAAGTCCTGAACTTTTTCTTTTTCTTTTTTTTTTTCTTTTCTTTTTTAAGTCTTATGTTATAATCATTGTATAGAACTGAAAAAGTTGAAAACAAAACAAAAAATTGTCTTGTAATTTTCCAAATGTTAACACATTTACTTTAGCATTGAAGCCACTTTGTGAAACCTGAGATAAATGAATGTGAGGTATCTTTTCTGCTTTTCTCATTTGTGTAGATGTACTTATTGTCTATTCTGTTGATTTAAATTATTTTTTTTCCAGAATGGCACATGGAATATTTAAATTTCTATTTTTTTGTGCCTTTCTGTCCAAGTGTTGCATAGTTACCAGGGAGGATTAGTCCAGTGATTACATAAGAGTTGGGCACCATAAATTCTCTATATTTTGCCTCCCATGGAGGCCTTTGAAATGCATCTTTATAAAGAATCAATATAACCAAGATACTGAAAGTCAGTATATGAATGGTAAAATTGTTACATATCCTAGCTCATGCCATTCTTAGTTGACTGGTATTTTTTACTGAGGAGCAACTCATTCCAGCACCAACAATAAGATACCTTGAAGTATGGCAAACTTGTATTTTTAAGGTGTAAAAATAATTTGGCATGGTAATTCTTGACCATTACTTACCCCACAACTTCAGTTTCTTCATGGACTAGGCATGCAGAAATAAGCAGTGGATTTTACTGAAACCTAAAGGCATTTTTGAATGACATTGTTACCAACCATTAATTGGCTCAGGACCTTTGTAATTTTTATTTAACTATATGAGTTGTCTTTTTTTACACTGCTTTTTTCAATGCATTTCTTAATATTTTTTAAGTTTCATGAACGCATGCTCAGTTTATTAAAATCCATAACCATGTAATTCTTGTAATATGTTGATTCAGTGTTTTGTAAATGAAGTCATATGTATTTTCAGAGTATTTTTGTATGTACTGTAAGATACCATCTTTTCAAAGAGAAAACTTTAAAACCTTTACTGTCTCTCTTTAGTCTAATTTTTTAAATATGGATTATGCTTGAATTATTCTTAAATGTATAGATTGCACAGCCAGGAATGCTAGTATTTATTACCTTCTTCAGCTGTCACTCGGCAGTTTAGTAGGTTCTGGTAGGAAAAACACAAAATGGTACATTTGAATAGTGCAGGGAAAATACTCGGTTATATATTTTATAGGACTCATGGGACTCACTTAGCCCAAGAAGTAATAATCTGTAATCTCTTGCAAGCCCCTTACCACTGAGTTGAAATGCTTGGAATTCTGATAGAGCAGTATCCTTTACCCGTACCTGTTCCCTGATCCCTAGGTTGCTGAAATGAAAATTCTAGCTTTTAACTCTTACAAAGGAAAACTTAGAAGAGCAAGAAAAAAGTAATGATTGTTCCATTATTCACTTTTTACATAGCAAAAGATAACAATGAAATCCTGTAAGTCAAGGTGTAGCTCACTTGAAAAGCTCTTTTAGCTGACTCTTTTTCTCTATTCAGATATTCTAAGATTTATTCCATAAATACTATTTGAGCAAAAGTAAATGGTTATGAAAGGACTAATAACTGCCACCTGACTTCAAAAGATTCTTATAATTGGAGTAAATTTTATATATGTGATATGTCTTCATTTCTGTGTTTAATATCTACCTATTTTCCCCTTTGATTATCAGTCTTTACGGTCTCTAAGAAATTCTCATGTTTGCCGTCCTTTTTTTTAACAGACTCTTTACAGTGTTTAATAAGAAAGCTACAGGCCTAACCCAGTACCCCAGTATCATCATTTTCTCTTGTTTTAAAGGTCCATTCAGCATGGGGTTGAGACCTAGCCAAATGGTTCTATGTTAGACACCTCAAAGATCTTTCTTCAACCTGTTTGGTAACTGGGGAGTTGATGAGATGCTTTTGAGATGGTGGGTTTGGTCAGAAATGAAGTGTTTTCTATCCTAAACAGTAGGTAGGACTTTCAATACATTTTATGACCATAGTAGGAGAGATCCACTGTATTGGTTCTAAGTAAGTAAAGGGGCTCTGGGATTGTATGTTATGTTCAGAGGCACTAAATAAATGTGGCTTCGAGTTTGAAACTATACCTAGAAATGTATTTTATAAAGTCAAAATAATTTCCAATATGTAGACATGTTCATTTTCATGAGGGTATTAAATTTTAATCTTAGAGTTTAGGACTGGCTCTGAAGAATAGTGTATATCAAAGGAAAATAATTGTCTGCTAGCTTAAATCTGAGGGACTTAACTCATTTGAGGGGGTACCTGGCTTAAAACCTTGTAAAACTGGGACAGCAGAATGAATTTTAAAAGACTATTGGTGCTTACAATGAGTGTCTTAAGGTAACAATCTAGTAACATTATTAAAAATGCTTACTTGACTACAGTAGCAATAAAGTGAAGATGGACAGTGTCCACTTGGGCTAACCTTATTCTGTGTTCCTCAGCTTTGAAGTAGGAATTTCTAACTTGGGGATCATGGGCCTTTGGGAGGAATCCTTTTTAAATGTATATAAGAAATTTTAGTTTATATGCATTTTTGGGGGGAGGGAGATTCATAAATTTCATCAGCTTTTCAAAGTGGTTCATGACCCTTTAAAAAAGGGGGCAGGGGTGGTGGGGCATTGTTAGACTCCATAGCTTTGGCAAGATTGAATAATCCCAGACTCTGAGATTTTTTCCGTAAGATTTTTCTGTGGTACATTTCTAAAAATATGGCTCTAACTAGTAAAGTGGGCTGTTGGAGGATTCTGGAACACCAAATTTTTCTCTTGAGTTTCTTTATATATTACAGATGAACCTTAATCAGTATTTTAAAAAATACTATTGAATTTATAAATGTCCTTAAGTTTACTTAGATTAACAGGGTCAAACTTTAACAAATTTCAGCCTAAGATTGATCAGACTAGAATAGTTTAGAATGATAATTAGAATCATTAAGGATCTTAATCCTTTGATTTCAGTAGCATTAAAGTTCTCTCTTGTTCCTTCATGGGTTTGTGGTTCAGAGCAGAACAGATTGAACAGACCAATAAATAGAACTTTAGTTTTAAAAAATGCTGTGTGTGTGTGTGTGTGTGTGTGTATGTAAATAACTACCTATTAAATCTCCCAGAGCTTAGAATTTAGGTCATGATGATAGTGGTAAGTAGTGCAGATGATGAGAGAAAACAGATCCTAATAAATTCCTTTGAATTTTTTTTAAAAGAATTGTCCAAGATCAGATCCTTCCCAAATTCCCAGGTTTTTCTGGATTTTTCTGATAAGATTTTATACTTGAGGTTAGTTGAACAGAATATTATCATCAGACTTACTACAGTTTTTAAGCTACTGCTGCATTTTAGCAAAGACTTATGAAATTACCTTATAAAGTACTTAGGAGATTTTTGAGGTACATGGTGCTACATCACTCCACAGTATTATGTAAAATGAATGCTGCAGCTGCTGTTCCTTTCTAGATAGTTCTTTGTGTAGTTCATATTAATATTTCCTGCCTTTTATTTGGATTGTCTTAGTTGTACACACAAGCCTCGCTTATCTGGAATAAGTAATCAAATAAACTTGCTTTGCTAAATAGGTGTTGATTGGTATTATTGTGGAGTAACTCAAGTTAACCTTAGTTATTTCTCAAAAAACTGATAGCCAATTTGGTCATTTACTACCCAGACTCTTTTTAGCAGATAATGGTATCCAGTATCTGCTTAATATAAAAGCAAAGCTCATACTCAATTTGTATCACAAACATTAAACATTAGCAAGCAGTATCACATTGTGTCGTCTTCCTTGAGTACTGGGGGCAAAATCTGTCACTTGCCCACAAAAGGCTACCGGAATTCTCTACTAATGGCTGGACAGAGGTGCATTTAGCAAGCAGGCCTTGGGTACTATCCACAGAAGTACAAGTTACAGAGCATTACATTCTTGTTAATTTAACAGTGATTTGTTTTTAGCCAATCCACATATCTTGAATACTAGTACTGAATTCGCAAATAACCTGTGTCTTCATCTTTTAGATTATTAGCTAGCCATTCATGGCACCAAGAGAAACACATTTGACATTAAGCTAATTAGCAAAGCCTCCTGTATATATTGAGCTATGGATAACAGAAGGGCTTCTAGAACTTTAACAGAATTACCACACTATGCTGAAATATTTTTGTTTTTGTTTCATGCTGAAATGTTTTAAAGTAAATTAGCAGGTGCTTTATGGATCCCAATGTACGAAGTTATTAAGGCAAAATAAAATTTACTGCTTTTAAAGCACATGTTCTAAAAATTATCTTTCCAACTATATGGTCCTCAAAATAGCATACTCCTAAACCCTTACTTGGGGGTGCCTGGGTGGCTCAGTGGGTTAAAGCCTCTGCCTTCGGCTCAGGTCGTGATCCCAGGTCCTGGGTTGGAGCCCCGCATCGGGCTCTCTGCTCAGCAGGAAGCCTCCTTCCTCCTTTCTCTCTGCCTGCTTGTGATCTCTGTCTGTCAAATAAATAAGTAAAATCTTTAAAAAAATAAATAAACCCTTACTTGCCAGTCTCCCCACTGCTGACTTTTGGGGCCTCATGGCTGCACAAAGCCTTCTGATAACCTGGCCAGAGTAAATCACCCTACCATCCTAACATGTTACTTTTACCTTTCAATATTTCAGTTACGCTAACTTGCATACTGTTCAGTTGTTTCTCCTGAAGAGGTTGTAGGTTTGAGAGTAGTAACATTTACCCAAGAATCTTTATGTAGTGGGTGCTCAGAAGATGCTCAAGAAGAGAGCAAGGGCCTGTTTGGTTGGTTGGTTTTGCTTTGTTTTTTAATTCGATTAAGATTATCTAGGAAACCTGATGATCTAAATTGCAGAGGCAAACAAAACTCAGTGAAAATCATTAACACATTTTACAAACCTTTTCAACTATAACACTTAGTAGGAAATAACATTTTATATTGCAAGCCAGCACATGTATACATACATACATCAATGTATATATATGTATATATAATTTTCATATGTGTGTATGCACATATATAATTAAATTTCACCACAAAAATGCTTTCCTTACCAAGTGTAGCACAGGTTATTTTGAAGTGCTAATGATTTCACTAAAGATTCATGACCTCTCCTGAGTCAACATCTACGGTTTGAAATATATTGCATTAGGTGTTCTCTCTCCAAATGGCCATTTCTTTTTTTTTTTAAGATTTTATTTATTTGACAGAGATAGCAAGAGAGGAAACAAAAGCAGGGGGAGTGAGAGAGGGAGAAGCAGGCTTCCCGCTGAGCAGGGAGCCTAACACAGGGCTTGATCCCAGGACCCTGGGATCATGACCTGAGCTGAAGGCAGATGCTTAAAGACTGAGCCATCCAGGTGCCCCCAAAAGTTTATTTCAAACTTGTATCATCTTTCTTCAGTCTATCTGTACTAGGATGCAAACTGTTCTAGCAAAATAGTACTGAAAGGACAGCATAAGGCATATGGGAGAAGTAGGTGAAGTACAGATACTCATTTCTCCCAAGGAAAAAATTTTATCCTCCCCCAAAAATCTTTGTATCAATTGATAATAAAGAAAAAAATGTGGAAGCCAAAACTCAGAGTAAGAATTGAGACATTTGGTTGGTATTTACTTTAGTATTGGTCAGTTGACCTCACCTGGCCAAGGATTGTTCAGTCCCTGGAGAGTGGACTGGGGTAAAATGAAGGACAAACTTACTTTATAAACCAAGAGTCACTCAAGTAAGGTATATAAGTTACTAGTTTAAAAAATTCTGTTATATGATGCTGGGAAAACTGGACAGCTACATGCAAAAAAATTGAATCTGAATCACTTTCTTACACCATACACAAAAAGTCAAAATGGAGGACACCTGGGTGGCTCAGTTGGTTAAGCGGCTTGCCTTCGGCTCAGGTCATAATCCCAGTGTCCTGGGATGAGTCCGGCATTGGGCTCCTTGCTCGGCAGGGAGCCTGCTTCTCCCTCTGCCTCTGCCTCTGCCTGCCACTCTGTCTGCCTGTGCTCCTTCGCTCTCTCTCCCTCTCTCTCTCACAAATAAATAAAATCTTAAAAAAAAAAAAAAAGTCAAGGGGCGCCTGGGTGGCTCAGTGGGTTGAGCCTCTGCCTTCGGCTCAGGTCATGATCCCAGGATCCTGGGATCGAGCCCCGCATCGGGCTCTCTGCTCGGCAGGGAGCCTGCTTCCCCCCTCTCTCTGACTGCCTCTCTGCCTACTTGTGATCTCTCTCTCTGTCAAATAAATAAATAAAATCTTAAAAAAAAAAAAAAAGTCAAAATGGATTAAAGGTCTAAATGTGAGGGGCGCCTGGGTGGCTCAGTGGGTTAGAGCCTCTGCTTTCGGCTCGGGCTATGATCCCAGGGTTCTGGGATTGAGCCCCACATCGTGCTCTCTGCTCCCGGGAGCCTGCTTTCCTCTCTCTCTCGCTGCCTGCCTCTCTACCTACTTGTGATCAATCTCTCTGTCAAATAAATAAAATCTTTTAAAAAAAAGTCTAAATGTGAGACCTGAAGCCATAAATCTAGAAGAAAACATAGGCAGTCAGCAGTCAAATCTCTTGGACATCAGCCTTAGCGACATTTTTCAGATATGTCTCCTTGGGCAAGAAAAACAAAAAAGGAAAAATAAACTAAGGGGACCACACCAAACTAAAGTCTTTACACAGGAAACCATCAACAAAACAAAAAGGCAACCTATGAAATGTGAGAAGTTATTTGCAAATGACATATCCGATAAGGGGTTAATATCCAAAATATATAGAGAACTTATACAACTTAACACCAAAAGGGGCAAAAAAAACTAATTCAGGGCTCCTGGGTGGCTCAGTCATTAGGTGTCTGCCTTGGGCTCAGGTCATGGGCCCAGGGTCCTAGGATCAAGCCCCGCATGGGCTCCCTTGCTCAGTGGGGAGCCTGCTTCTCCCTCTGCTTGTGCTCTCTCTCTCTCTGTGTCAAAGTATTTTTCAAAAAACTAATTCAATTAAAAAATGGGCAGAGGACCCAAAGAGACATTTTTCCAAAGAAGACATACAGACTTCACAGATACATGAAAAGATGCTCAACATCACTCATCATCAGAGAATTGCAAATCAAAACTACCATGAGATGTCACCTCACACCTATCAGAATGGCTAAACCAAAAAACACAAGAAACAAGTGTTGACAAGGATGTGGGCAGGGAAAGGAACACTTGTGCACTCTTGGTGGGAATGCAAACTGGTGCAGCCACTGAAGAGAACAGTTGGAGATTCCTCAAAAACATAAAATGGAACTACCATATATATGGTACCATATCTACCATATACCGATAGAACTACCTAGTAATTGCACTACTGGACATTTACTCAAAGAAAATGAAAACATCAGTTCAGTATATGCACCCCTATGTTTACTGTAATTATTTACAATAAACAACTCTGGAAACAACTCAAGTGTCCACTGATAGATGGAAGAAGAAGATGTGAAATTACACACACACAGATATAGATAATGGAATATTACTCAGCCATAAAAATTAACAAAATCTTGCCATTCATAACAACATGGACGGAATCTAGAGGGTATTGTGTTAAACAAAATAACTCAGGCAGAGAGGCAAATACCGCATGATTTCACTTATACGTGGAATCTTAAAAAAAAAAACAGAAAAGCAGAAACAAACCATAACTACAGAGAACTGGTAGTTGCAAGAGGGGTGGGAGTGGGCAAAAGTGGGTGAAGGGGAGTGGGAGGTCCATGCTTCCGGTTATGAAATGAATAAGTCACAGAGATCAAAAGTATCACATAAGGAGTATAGTTAATGTAAAGTAGTGATGAGTGGTGACAGATGGTAGTTAGTATAACATAGTTGTCCAATTACTATCTTGTACACCTGAAACTAATGTAACATTGTGTGTCAAACTATACTTCAGTAAAAATAAATACCCCTTTGGCAGAGAAAAAAAAATTCTATTGTACACAGCTGTTATATAATATCCCAACACGGACCAGGAAATCAAGGATACAAGAGAATGGGGATTAAATAGTAAAAGCATTAATATCTCCTGAGAAATTCCAAACCATTATTATGAAAGTGTTGTACATTTCATAAGCATTTAGGATATGCCTTTTAAAATATTAATGGAGCTTAATCTTTGCAGTGATCCTATGAGGTAGCACTGTTCGTTATTTTACAAATGAGGAAATTGAGGCTTCAAGAGATTATGAAGCCAGCCCCAAATTGCATAACTACTAATTGGCAGACTCAGGAAGCATGACTCAGAGTCTAGTGTTCAACTTTATCTCCCGCTTATGGAAGAAGTTAGGTGGAGGTATGGATCAACTCTCTGCCTCCTTGCAGAGAGCCTGAGTTGGGGCTCGATCATCCCCAGACCCTGAGATCACGACCTGAGCCGAAACCAAGAGTTGGACACTTACCCCACTGAGCCCCCACCCCCCCCCCCGGCACCCTGAGTCTGGAACTTTTGAAAGTTTGCCTGGCCAGCAGCAACAATGTCATCTGTGCCAGGCTGCAGGGAGCCCACGGCCAAGGCAAGAAAGCCCAGTTCTAGCCCCGCTCAGCCACTTCCATCTGTGTAGGTGACACTCAACCCTGCTCTGCTTTGTATTCTCCCATCTGAGACACTTGCCCTTCAAACCTCACAGGGGAGCTGCAACATGAAAGTATTCCAGCAGACTGGCAAGGCTCTACAATGGGAGAGACAGGTTCTCCCAGAATAACATCCGTGTAGCCTTCCTAAGCCATCAGTCTAGGTTGGAGCAGAAATGAAAGGGATCCAGGAGAACTATCAATAAGAAAAGAAAAATGAAAAGGAAGGTTTATCTGATAGGCTCAATCATAGAGGAGGCAAACATTGCTCTCAGAGGTGGAGAACAATCAAACTTTTTAAAGTGACACATTAATTTCAGGGAAATGAAAAAGCTGAATGAAAATGAAATGTGACTAGACTATATCACATGGTTCTGTTGTGAATATTCACATAGTCATAACAGTATCAACAGAGAACACTGAACTAGCCCCCAGTTGTATCTACACTGAGAAGCGGCGTGAGGGAGGGGGAAGGAGGTGGAAGAAGAGATCCTCGTCTTTGGCAGTAGTAAGTAGATAATTCCTAAAACTGAAAAGTCTAGAATACCGTAGGCATAGGGTTTAGAAATAACAGGAGAAAAGTCTTAAAAAGTTGAAAACAGCTCCCTGTGAGGAGCAGAAATCAGGAATGGTGAAGAAGGAGAAGGAGGACTTTTTTCTTTTTTAAAAGAAAGACGGACAGAACTTGGTGACTTTCTAACCTGCATGCAGTAAGAGAACGTTGTGAGCTTTGGAACAGACTTCAGCTCTGCCTATGGCTGTGTGTGGGACCTTGGGCAAGTTGCTGAAACTCTTTGGGTTCCAGGTTACTCAAGTGTGAAGTGGGAATATCAGTACCTACTTCATAGGAGATGAAGTAGAGTGAAGCAGTTAAGAGACTCTGCGGTGAGACGGCCTCGGCTCAGATTCCAGTTCTCACTGACTTAAGCGTGAGAAGCTGTGAAAATTACTTCATTTCTCTGGGCCTATTCTCTCTTTTGAAAAAATGGGGATTATAATAGAACCTACCTCAAAGAGCTCCTAAATGGATTGAGAGACGCAAACCAGAAGCTCCTGGCACACAGAGGAGTTCAGTAATACAAACAAACAAAAACCTGTGAGGCATGAGGAGGGTTACACAGAATAACAAGAGCCACTATGCATGGTGCCTGGCCCCCCAGTGGGCACCCCCTTCTCCTAAAAACACATCAGAAGAATCCAGGAAGAAAGCCACTGCTGGTCTCCCCAGCCAAGGAAGGTACTAGATCCCTACTTCCCATGCAATGATGTGGGGGTAAGTGGTCCCTGCTGGGCCACAGAGCCCATCTCCGAAAATATTTCTCACAACAGCCATTTTATTTGGAGAAAGTGTGTAAGACGCATTTAATTCTGATGGAGTTTTATGCGTGTGACCTTCAGTCTGCCTCCGGGTGAGCACAGGTCAGGCTGAGAGGAGATCCCAGGGCCCAGAGCGCCCAGCAGAGTGGGGGCATGGGCCCTGTGTCCCATGCGTTCTCTGGCCTCAGAGCCTTCCTCTGACTTCAGATCAGACTGTGGCTGTAAAGCCGGCCACAGCAGGGCTCTAAAGTCATACACACCCCCAGCTGCCCCTAACCCTCATTATTACTCTGACCTCCCTCAGGGAGAGAGTGAGGCCAGCCGGTCTAAGCTGAATCCCAAGTCACTTCCTGCCCGGGCTTCTCAGCAATTCAAAGAACTTCTAAGTGCAGGTTCTTTCCAAATAGATTGGTTTCTTGAAACTCACAAGAAGTCAAACACCAGAAAAGAGGGGATTTCTGAAAGCCACCCACTAGGATGGCAACTGGTACTTGGTAGTTTCAAACATGAAGACAAGAAGAAACAATCGACGTTGATTAGGCCGTATCTAATCTCCCTGAGCACAGGAAGTGAAGGCGAGTGAGTCTGATTTGCAGGAGGCCCTGAGGTTGCACAAAGCTGCGGCTCCTCCAGCGAGGCCCACTCACTGCCTGCAGAGACCAGATACCCCGCTGGGCCTGCCTCCCGCTGAGCACACCAGAGGGAAAGCACCACTAAATTCCCTGTGAGCTCTGAGCCCATTAGCTGCAACAAGGTCACCAGGTGAAGGGGATGGGGAAGGGGGGAAGGAGGGAAGAAAGGAGGACATTGGTTTGACAAGGCTCAGCTGATGGGGCTGTTGGGAGACAGTAGCCAGGAGGCTGTTCATTTCTCAATATTTACAGAGACCCTGATATTCACTAGGCATTGAACTAGGCATCTAGGAGACACACAAGAATTAAACTTGTCCTTATGTGGAAGGACCCTGCAGACTAGCAGGGAAGCCAGCTGAGGTCTTGGTTACATTGTGCTGTGGGAGCACGGGTGGGGTCAGGGAAGAAGGACCTTGGGGATGAATGTTGCAGGGCAGTTAGGAGTTGTCCAGGCAGACAGCAAGCTGGGGGTGGTGGGAGGGCAGCAGGAGATAACCTCAAGTGCAAAGGACAAAGGTTCTGGAGATTAGCTGTTGCTGTAGGGGCATATGAAGGGAGTACTGGGTGCATTTTCAGGAAAAGGTAGAAGACGAAGCTGAAGATGGGGCAAAACTACCCCCCTCCCCGCCCACAAACTGGGGATGGGAGAGGCAGAAGCAGGGAGATGGGTCCTGGGAGGGTACAGTGGACCAATAGAGTGGACAGTGAAAAACACTGGTCTGGAGCCCAGGAGGGAGGCCTTGTCTGGATGTCCAGATTTCACAGCGCAGCAGGGTTGTGTTCAGAAATATTTGTTAGGGGGCAGCTGACCTCGTGAGAGGGGTTCTCCAACCACAGAAACAAAGAGGGGGCGGCTCATGTGCTCAGTCAGCACAGGGAAGGAACAGAGCACCGCCTGGCTCCCCGGGGCTCAAGCCCTCTTGATCAGTCTGGTCTGTCTGGCCGCACTCGCTGAGGGGCTCCCCTGGGCCTGCAGCAGCTTGGTCTGGAGAGAGAGCCCCTTGGAGCAAACCCAAACCCACAGCCTCTGATCACCTTTATTTGGAATAAAGTGAGTGTTTTGATCTCCATCTTTCTCCTACAGACTCACCAGGGAGAGAGTGTTTCTTGTTGAAACCACTGCCACGCTCTCAGCAATATTCATGTAGGTTTGGTTTGCTGCCCTTTTCCATCGCTGCATTCCAAGCAGGCGGTCAGGCCTCTAGGACTCCCTTTCCTGACACGTTTTTGCAGTCTGGTTGTCTGTGCTTGGTGCCCTGGGGTGGAGGCTGTGCCAGCTTCCTGAGAAGGGAGCTGAGAATGGACCCAGGGGCTGGGGCTGAGAAGAGGGGAAATATCAGGTCCCTGAAGGCTGGGGTCTGGACACTGCTCTGTGTCAAGTCTCCAGAGAGGGCGAGCGATCAGTGCCGTTAGCAACACTGGACCCTGGGTCCAGGAGCACCTCCTTGGCCAAAGATCCCTCTGTTCCAAGCTGCAAGGGCACTGACCTGAAGGGACCATGTGGGGGGACCAGAGAACATCTCAGCACTGATCTGCCAGAACCAAAGAGCAAGGTTCTGCCTAAAGGGGCCTCCTAGGAGGAGCCTATCATGACCACCCCGGGGTGGAAGGGTGGGCATTCCACAACTACTGAGTTTACTTTCTTGCCAGATCAGTAGAAGGGGGGGGCTCCGTGCAGGCTGAAGCTGAGTCACACAAAGCCCAGAAGTGTGCTTCCTTCACCTCACAGTTGGACAACCAGGATTCATGGCTCCAACAGTCAGCTTCGGAATACAGAGGTGCTGGGAGGGGTCAGCATAGGAATTCAGGAGCGAAGTCAAGGGTTGTGGGTAAAGCCCAGACAATCTCAGACTTGGCGGTCAGTGAAGAAAGAGGGGGGCTGAGAATGAGCAGTTGGCAAGGCCAGAGCCTCTGAAGAGGAGAGTGACCAGCTTGAAATACTGTGGAGGTCAGCGAAGAAAAGGATGGAAACGTAGGCCTGGGATGTGGCATTTAGGATGACCTTAGCAGAAAGGGCTGTGGAGGTGGAAGTCAATGCACAGAAGAAAGGTCATGTTCTCAAGAAGAGCAGCTTAAGGAGGAGAGGTTAGGAGTCACAGATGAAGGTGGAGGAAAGGCTTATTTTTAACTCAGGGAGCTTTCTGAACCTGCCCTCCAGTTGAGGGAAAGGAGCCGACGGAACCATGGCAGAGCCAGATGGAGAGGACAGGAGCATTTGCACACACGGAGAACTGGCTCAGGCAGGAGGGAGGAACATGGGAAGGAGTGGGGAAGTTGTGGTAGGCAGTTTTGGAGGCCGTTTCTCGGTGACCTCGGCCTCCTGGTATGCGTGCCCTCATGTCACCCCCTCCCCTTTAATGGGGGCTGGACTGGTTGACTCGCTTCTAACACACGGAATGCCATGGAAGGGATGGATTGCCACTTGTGATATCAGGTTACAAAAAGACTGTGGCCTCTGTCCTGTGCCCTCTTGTCTTGCTCTTCCTGGGATCACGTCACCGCCCCCCAGGGGGCGATCAGCTGCCATCTTGTCAGGCAGTCCTCTGGAGACGCCCACAGTGGTGACCTCAGAAGATGCTCCTTCCGCCCGGGAAGCCCCAAGGCGACTGCAGCCCCAGCCAATCACTTGATTGCAGTCTTACGAGAAACCCTGAAGGAGAGGCGGCCAACTAACCACAGCCAGAGTCCACAAACCATAAGATAATAAATGTTACTTTGAGCCACCGTGTTTTGAGTGCAGCAGTGGCTAACAAACAAGAAGGAGATCAGCTGGTGTGTAGGGAAGACAAACGTCTGAGGGAGCACGAACCCGAAAACCTTTCCGTGTTCTGTGCTGAGAACAAGCTGACAGAGGAACAAAGATTTGGTGTGGCTGCAATGGAAGATGGGAAGACCTAGCTGGCTAAGGATGTCTGCAAGAATGGACCACTGCTCTTAAAAACCCATCTGGGACTGGGAACAGCAGAGTTGAAGCTACTGCAACAGGCAGTTAAGGAACTGCTTTCCGGCTACCTCTGCGCTCTGAAAGAGCAGAGAAAGAGGTTGTCGAAGGGGCCAGATGGGGAGTTTATAAGAAGACAGAGCAGAAAGCCGAAGAGGACAATGAGTTGCAGATGCTAGCAAGAGCTGGACAGCAGTAAAGGAACCACAGGAGCTGGGGGTAGGGGGGAGACAAGAGTTGGTTGGAAGGTCATGGTTAGACGGGCAGATGATGGCGGTCTCAAGGAAGCTGATGAGCTGATTGACAGAGTAAAGAGTGAGAAAACCAAAAGGCCCCAGGCCTGGGTTCAGAGGGGAGCAGTTCTAGGTAACTGGATGACTCAGGATATGCCCAGGGGTGCAGGGATTGCCCCCTGCCAGCTACTCCCACCCAATTCAAGCCAACCTGAGCTCCTGCTACCCTGCCCCCCTGAATGCCATGCTTCCCCCACTAAGTACACCTAAGGTTCTGCTCTTTCATGTCTGCCTGGATTGCCCTCCATTCCTCCCCCATTTATCCCCCAACACAGCCCCTTTATTTTTCCCCAGTGCATTGCTTTTCATCTCTCAAGCTCCAGCTCACATTCTGCTTCCTTAGTAAGGTCCTCACAAATATCTCCAGTCCGAATCAACCCCTCCCTACCCCCAACCCAGCACTGCACCCATTACAGCCCTACGGCTCAGCAGACGTTATCCTTCTGTTGATGGGGTTTTCAGCTTTCTCCACTGGAAAGTACATCCTTGGAGGGTAGAAAGCATGAGCCAGGATCTTGAAGTCACTGATGTTCTTAGAAGAGCTGCTGATTCATAGTCCATGCTCAGCTCTGAACTGCTTAAAGTAGTTAAATTATAAGGCTGAAGACCCTGAGCAGACAGTGAGTCTGCCGGAGGAACTGTGAGGTCAGAGGCAGTTGGAGGCTGCTGCTCTCCACTCAGTACGGTAGCCACCGTGCATCTACACCAACACCCCAGCCACAGCTCAGGGTAGACCTTCCACAGTTTGGGAAACTAAGGCTCAAAGGTTCAGACACTTGTCTGTGACTTGTGTCTTCACTCCTCCCTAGGCTCTCAACCAGTCTCAAGACTAGGTTCCATGGTTATGCTGACAACCCCCAGATTTCCTCTCCAGCCCAGACCATGCCTACGCTGAGCTCTAGAAACAACTCCCAGACTGCCTAGGCAGCATCTCTACTGGATTTCTTAATCGTCAACATGGTCACAAACTCACTCCTGATTCCTCCCAAAAATGTATTGCCCCCTCAGTTGTCTTCATCCTGGTGATCAGTGACTTCCCTCTGTCAGTTAGGACTAAAAAGCTGACTCCTCTTTCACACACCCACACTCCAGCCCGTTGGGCACCTGTGGACCCCACCACTGCAGGGTGTCTACTTGCGACCACCCACTCCCTCCTGCAGCCCCAGCAGGCGGCCCCCAGCCCCACCCACCTGGATTATTAAAGCTCCTGCCTGTCTCCTTGCTTCCACACCTGTGCCCTTCAGCCTCTTCTCAACACAGCTGCAGAGGGGATCCTTCCAAATGTAAATCCAACCCCTTCACCCTTCTGCTTAAAACCTTCCAGTAGTGCTCCCCATCTGAGGAAAAGCAGCTATCTGCCTGAGGGCCCATGATCTCATCTCCTGTCAGTTGCCGTTCTGATCATTATAACAGCTTTTTCGGATTTAATAACACATATATACGGTTTACATAATATGTACAATTGCGCGGCTTGCAGCCTATCCTCAGAGCTGTGCAGCCAATCCTCTCAGTGAATTTTGAAGCACTCTTATCCTTTCAAAGAGAACTCTTGCTTCCAGCAGCCATACTCCTCAGTCTCTCCTCTCCCTGGTCTTGGCACCCTGCTTTCTGTCATAAATGTGTCTATTGTGATATTTCCCATCAACCTGATTTTTATCTCCTACTCCTGCCCCTCTTCCCCAGACATCTCCTCCCTACTTCTCCCCAACACCGCCCCACCTGAACACTCCCAGCACCCTCTTTTCTCAGGGCCTTTGCACAGCAGCTCCTGCGCCTAAAACCCACACTCCCCTGATCTCTGCGCAGCCACACCTTCCCCTCTAAAGGTCTCTGCTTAAGGGCCAACTACCTCAAGGAAGCCTTCCCCTGACCTCCACACAAAGCAGCCCTCCAACCATTCCCATACCTCCCACACTCAATTTTTTCCACATCACTAATAATTACATATAATATATATCACAGTATACATAACTATAAATATCACATATTTGATACATATACTTTTAAATTGTGTCTCCTGGACACCCATGGAATAGAAATTCCAGAAGCAGGGATGTTATCACTTTTGTACCCTTAGTGCCTTGAGCAGCATGGGAAATACACTCTAAAAATATTGTCCAACAAATGGCAGAAATAGAATTTGAACAGGAGTCGGCCAGGCTTCAAAATCTATACCCTTAAATAATATACTCTGCAGGTCTTGGAGAATGGCAAGGATCTGAGCAGGTGGACAAGGCAGAAGGTCTATGGCACACGTCAGTGTGGTGGATGCTGAGGTAGGTCGCCTGGCTTTCCCGTCAGGATGTGGGGTGCCTTACCACAGCTGCTGGGAATGCTGGCAGCCAGCAGCCCACAGCTGCACACTTGGGGCTCGACGTGACCTAAAGAGACTGCCTCACCCAAGACCACTTCCCCTTTCCAGCTCAGTCTATACCCAGTGGTCAGTGTAGGGGTTACAACCTGCCCTGAGCGCCATTTTTAAAGGGCCGTCCCAGGGGCACCTGAGTGGCTCAGCGGGTTAAGCTTCTGCCTTCGGCTCAGGTCATGATCTCAGGGTTCTGGGATCGAGCCCCACATCGGGCTCTCTGCTCAGCAGGGGGCCTGCTTTCCCCCCTCTCTCTCTGCCTGCCTCTCTGCCTACTTGTGATCTCTCTCTCTGTCAAATAAATAAATAAAATCTTAAAAAAAAAAAAAAGGCTGTCCCATATGATCCAGTAATTCCACTACTGGGTATTTATCCAAAGTCAACTAAAACTAAAAAGAAATATATACACCCGTATGTTTATTGCAGCATGATTTATAATAGCCAAGATATGGGGAGCTACCCAAGTGCCCATTGATAGGTGAATAAAGATGTGATATATATATACATATATATGTATATATATATATAAAATGGAATAGAATAGATTATTCAGACATTAAAAAAAAAGACTGAGGGGCGCCTGGGTGGCTCAGTTGGTTGAGCGACTGCCTTCAGCCCAGGTCATGAACCTGGAGTCCTGGGATCGAGTCCCGCATCGGGCTCTCAGCTCCACGGGGAGTCTGCTTCTCTCTCTGACCTTCTCCTCGCTCATACTCTCTCTCAAATAAATAAATAAAAATATTTAAAAAAAAAAAAAAAGACTGAAATCTTGCCATTTGGGACAACATGGGTGGACCTAGAAAGTATTATGCTAAGTGAAATAAATCAAAAACAAATACCATATGATTTCACTCATATGTAGAATCTAAGAAACAAAAGGAAAAAGGAGACAAAAACCAGAGACATGGTGGTTGCCAAGGTAAGTGGATGGGGGGAATGGGTGAAAAAAGCAGATTTAAGAGTACACTTATTAGGTGCCTAGGTGGCTCAGTTGGTTAAGCCTCCAAGTCTTGATTTGGCTCAGGTCTGATCTCAGGGTTGTGAGATCAAGCCCCTCACAGGGCTCGGTGCTGGGTGTGGAGCCTGCTTAAGATTCTCTCTCTCTGCCCCTACCCCCCCCCCCCACACTAAAAAAAAGAGTATACTTATCATGATGAGCACTGAGCAATGTCCAGAATTGTTGAACCATTATATTGTACATCTGAAATTAACACTGTATGTTAAAAACTTCTTAAAATGTGGGCTATACATACACAATGGAATGTTATTCAGCCTTAAAAAGGAATGGAAGTTTGATATACACCACAATATGGATGAAACTTGAAAACCTTTTGTTAAGTGAAATAAACCAGATGCAAAAGGAAAAATAATAATAATAAAAAAGAAAGGCCATCCCAGCTTCGGAGCTCTTGCAGTATTAGCTGAAGCCATTGTTGTGACAGCATCAAAGTTCAGCTTTCCCTGTGTCCATGCTGCGGGTGTCCCTCCCTGCAGGTGTTGATCTTGAGAGCACTCCCCAGTAAGATTTGGGCACATCAGTCTCACAGAGCCTGCTTCCTGGGGAGCTCAACCTGTGATCCTCAGAACAAATCACCCAAGGACTTTTTTGCAAGGCAGAAGGATCTTTGGGAAATTGGGCACAGAACAATTAAGCTGGGCCTCTGAAAGCCACAGCACAACCAGATGAACCAATCCTACCCGTATCCACCGGAACCCAGCTGTCATATCCCTTTTACCACAATAACATGGGAAGGAAGAGAATGTGGTACACACAGCCCAGGTTTCCCTCCACAGGCCTGGAGCATCCCTCACGTGAAAAACAACCCCATCTTGGTCAAGCAGACCTGAGCTTGGGCTGTGTGTGCTGTGACCTCACCCTGCTGAGCCAAGCATACAATGACTCATAAGTCATCAGGCTCAATCAAAATTTCCTCTGGGCTACATACCCCGCCCCCACCCCAAGGCCAGTTGTTATCTCCACCTTCCCCTCCTGGAGAGCAGCTGCTGAGTGGGGGAGAAGTGGGAAGGGGGAAACTAGTCAATCAAGAAGTGACAACCCCAAGGGGGCAGCAATATCCCTGACTGAAGTCTAGAGAACTATTAAAATCATACTAGCCTGTCAGCCTTTCAGTTGAGTAAGAAATTAGGGGGAGGGGCACCTGGGTGGCTCAGTGGGTTAAGCCTCTGCCTTCAGCTCAGGTCATGATCTCAGGGTCCTGGGATGGAACCCCGCATCTTCCTCCTCTCTCTCTGCTTGCCTCTCTGCCTACTTGTGATCTCTCTCTCTGTCAAATAAATAAATAAAATCTTTTAAAAAAGAAAAAAAAGAAAAAGAAAGGAAGGAAGGAAGGAGGAAGGAAGGAATAAATTAGGGGAATGCCTGGCTGGCTCAGTTGATAGAGCATGCAAGTCTTTTTTTTTTTTTTTTTTTAATTTGTCAGAGAGAGAGAGCAAGCGAGCACAGGCAGACAGAGTGAGAAGGCAGAGGCAGAGGGAGAAGCAGGCTCCCCGCCGAGCAAGGAGCCCGATGCGGGACTCGATCCCAGGACGCTGGGATCATGACCTGAGCCGAAGGCAGAGGCTTTAACCCCCTGAGCCACCCAGGCACCCCAGAGCATGCAAGTCTTGATCTCAGGGCTTTGAGTTTGAGCCCCACACTGGGTGTAAAGATCACTTTAAAAAATTTTTTAAATAGGGGCGCCTGGGTGGCTCAGTGGGTTAAGCCTCTGCCTTCAGCTCAGGTCATGATCCCAGGGTCCTGGGATCAAGCCCCACATTGGGCTCTCTGCTCAGTGGGGAGTCTGCTTCCCCCTCTCTCTCTGCCTGACTCTCTGCCTACTTGTGATCTCTGTCTGTCAAATAAATAAAATCTTTTTTTAAAAAAAAGTTAAAAAAAATTTTTTTAAATAAAAATCTAAAAGAAAAAAAAAAGAAATTAGGGGTGTGGGGCTGGCTATCCGTAAAGGCAACTCTTGATCTTGGGGTTGTGAGCTTGAGTCCCACCTGGGTGTAGAGATAATTTAAAAATAAAATGAAATTTAAAAAAATAAATATATATATAAAAAAGAAACATACTGCAATGTGATATAGGAGTTCTATGTGTATTGATTCTTCTAATAAATAATTTCAGCTTGTAAAAAAAATAATAAAATAAAATGAATGAATGGAAGGAAGGGAAGGGAAGGGAAGGGAAGAAAAAGGAAAGGAAAGAAAAGAGGGTGAGACCCTCCCTAGTGTGAGAGCAGCTTGAGGACAGGTATCAGTTGTCCTAAGTAACAGTGAAGGTTAGAGCTCATGTCAGAGAGACCCAGGGCCAAGCTCTGGCTCAGAGCACTTAATGCATACTCACCAGTGTCCTCACATAGCCTCACTATGAGGTAGGTACATAACCACCCCCATTCTGCACCTGAGGAGAGACCCAGGTGCAGAAAGCTTGAGAAAGGGTAGGAAGCTGGGTAGGGCCACACAGTTCAGCAGGTGGAGCCCACACACCACCTGGGGGTGTGAGTGATTCAGGGCTGCAGCTGCCCCGGGGGCTTGTCGGGTTGCACTTGAGTCCCGCTGACCAAACACCCCTCAGGAGCAAGCGGCCCTGGCGATGGAGACCACAAGTTAAGAAGTAGGGCAGAGGCTTCTCTGCAAGCCCCCCCTCCTTCCCAATTGGTGTCCAGGGGCCCCTGGCATCTCCCCCTGGCTCGAATCATGATGTCTGCTTTCTCTTTGATGCATTCATTCTTTCCAGATTTTTTACTTTCTTTCCATTTGCTCACAAGGGAAGGCCTGCTGGGGCGGAAACATCACGCATGAGTTCCAGGAGCACAATGGGTGCTGGGCTGAGGAAGCCACGAGCATGGTGGCTGTATTGTGGTTCCTTAGCTTCCTCCAGGCAAGATCTAATCTTACATTACGCCCAGCAGGGCTGATGGAGACATTCATCACTTCCGCCCTCGACAAAAGGTGCTAATAAAAGAAACTTTTCCTCTCATGCATGGGCCAGTTGGGCCCTGTATTGATCAGAGCAAGAGCTCTGCAGACTCTGGTTACTGACTTGTCCTTTCAAGTCTAATTGTGTCCTTACACCCAAGACCCAGTCCACCCCCCCCCCCCCCCACCCCCGGGCCAGACCCTGGGTTGTTTTCCCCTCCAGTCGTCTCTGAGCAGCGTTGCTTATTCCTGACTTACGCTCCTTGACCAAAAAGCAAGGAGACCCCTTGAGGTTCCAGATTTTGGAGACAGGAGACCATCTAGGTTTAGACTAATGTTGCCCAAGCTGTTTTCATTATCACTCCCTAAGGAGCCTTGTCAGATGTTTTTTTTCCCCCTAATCACCTTTCTCCCCCTGACGTTATTATATATCGGTATATCTCAACTATTACAACACTGTACCACATGTAGGGGAGGAAAACAATCTTTCACTCCCTGTCCTCTTTGATTTTCTGCCTGGAGTCCTACGAATTAGACTAACAAAAAACAAAGTAGCAAGAGGAAAAGAAACAAGTTTATTAATAAGTGCATCACATACACACAAGTGCCTAGTGATGAGTAACTAACTCACAGAGGTGATAAGAACTTGGGCTTACATAGCATCTCCACAAGAATGAAAAAAGAAGAGAAAGAAACTTTTAGAGAATTGACAGAAAAGAGAAGAGGACTGTGAGTTTCTAGGGCAGCAAACTGTGGGAAGGCAAATACAGGAGGGACCAGGGCTCCAGGGTTCTGGGGACAGTCTCTGACAATGGAGGGAGTCAGCCAGCAGGGCTAACCAGCCACTTCCAACCACTTCCATCACCCTCAGATCACAGCATTTAGGAGCTCCTGCTCTTCTGAAAGCCATCTTCCAGAAAACACTCATGAATAATTGAAATCACACCCCATCTCAGGTGGGTTAGCAGCATCTTTTCCCAGCTATCTCAGGATCCAAAGGTCACCATATCACTTGGTCATAAACCCAACCTTTTCAAGAAAACTTGGAGGGCTCTTTGAAATTGGGTAACTTCTTGAGGGCTGTGAGAGGTCATTCATGCTCTGTGGCATGCTGGTAAGTGTTCAAAATCAGCTCTCCAGGAGAAAAAAATAAAGCCCTGATGTGTCTCCTGATTTTTCTAGTGTAAATACTTCCACTGTGACCAATTTCAAAGTACCAATGTGAGGCCACTGAACACAGAGCTGGGGGAGGCATGTATCCTCAGCTGGCCAAGCACAGAACAGCTGGCCCTAGCATCACACTCTACCTTGACCCTGAGAGACAACTTACCAGAATATCTGCAAATGTTACCCCAGTGGTGAACAATAGCATATTTTTTAATCCTTTTTTTTTAATAAACTGTACTTGAAATGTGGGGCTCAAACTCACAACTCCAAGATCAAGAGATGTACACTCCACCGACTGAACCAGCTAGGTACCCCAGTAACAGCATAATCTTACAAGCTCAAAAGCGTTGTTTGAAACACCTACGGGCACTACAGTGACCTGCACTCAGGGCTGGGCCCAGGTCCTCAGGTCCCGTCCTTTCTCTGACAGGTCAGCTCCTACTGAGCCTTCCATTGTCAGCTTGAGTCACTTCAAGGAAGTCTTTCCAACACCCCACCCAAACCTAGGTCAGATCCTCCTACCCTGAGCTCTCAAAGCCCCACCCCCCCTCTCCCTCCGGGATTCATCACAGTTTGATGGTAAATCTTCTTGATGTGACTTTTTTGATTTGTATCTCCTTCCCTCTAGACTAACTAACTAACTTCCCTCTAACAGATAGAGGCTGGTCATCACTGATCCCTACCTAGCACGTGACAGAAACTCAACATACTCTTGTGAGACAATGAAGATGTGATGTGAAGAAGTGGCTAATCCAAAGAGCACAGACACTGGGCAGAGTCAGTTTCAGTCAGTTTCAAGGTTTGGGGCTCTGGGGGGTCAGTTCAGCCACAGGGTCATCATGTACTACAGATAATTTTCCATGGGCCACTGCTAGCCAGCCTTACATGGCTGTGTTCAAAGTAAACCAAGATCTCCCCTCTAGCCAGATACAACCCCAAGGGCTCTTGGATTTACTACAGAATGCACCTCTTCTCAGACCACAGAGCTTGGTGGGCAGCACTAGGACTGAATTTTGACCATAGTCTGGCATCTCAGGTAGAGTGCTTGGTGTTCATAGTAGCCCTGCTGGTTCAGTTTCCCTGGGAGCCAACCTTGCCATGATCTAGGAGCAGAGAGTTCCAGACAGAATGGCAGTGCAAAGTCCCTGAAGCAGAACTGAGCTCAGGCATTGAGAAAAGGAAGTCAGAGTGGCTGGAACTCCATGTAAGCAGAAGGGGCTATGGGAAGGGGTTGTTCAGAGAGGGAGAAAGGAGTCAGAGGGATGCCTGGGTGGCTCAGTGGGTTAAAGCCTCTGTCTTTGGCTCAGGTCATGATCCCAGGGTCCTGGGATCGAGCCCCGCATCGGGCTCTTTGCTCTGCATGGGTCCTGCTTCCTCCTCTCTCTCTGCCTGCCTCTCTGACTACTTGTGATCTCTGTCTGTCAAATAAATAAAATCTTTTAAAAAAATCTCTATTAAAAAAAAAAGAAAAAGAAAGGAGTCAGAGAGGGCAGCCGGGCCCAGGAGGAGAAGAAGGACTTTAAGTGAGGAGCTTCTATTTTAAGTGTTTGTTGACTTGAATGGAAGTCATAAGATTGGATAAAACAAAGATTTTCATTCTTATTGTCATTTTCTATTGACAGCAAGTGGAGAATAGGCCCTGAGGGAATATGCCAAGGTCATCCCCTCACTACATACAAGAGTTTGGGGACCAAACCCTCTCCCAGAACATGCAAGACCTGAGCCAAATTATATTGTGAAACTTCCTTCCTCCACCTTCTCCTCCAGGTAATATTAGGCCACCGTAAGCATCAAGGATGGCCTCAAAGGGGTAAGCATTAATTGTCACATGTATCTATCTCCTCACCTTTCTTTGGGGATTGTTCCTTTCCCTGCTCCAAGCATGTAATTTGAACAGAGGCTGCCTTGTTCCCACAAACCTTGCTCTCAGCCATAGTCCTGAGATGGAAACTTGGCCCAAGCTAAGCCAGTCAGAATTCTTCTCTGGGATTTTTAAAATATGGCCAAGGGTATGGGGGCTGTCGGTGAGGAAATCCTTTCTGGTGCCTTCACTTAGTTGTTTTTCTTTTGGGGGTGAGCACTTATACAACTGTGTTTGGGTGTTAGGGATACGTTGGCAATAAAAGCAAAGGACGCAGTCCCTGGCTCCCTAGAGCTTGTAACCTGGTGGGAGGGGCAGAGAAGAATCCATCCTGCTAGACTGTAAACTTACAGTGGGGACAGTTACTACAAAGGAGAGGCTGGTGATGCTTTGAGAACCACGGGGGAATTGGCCTGGTGAAGTAGGTCAAGGATAAATCCCTGGAGGAAGGAATGTTAAGGCATTGGGAATGGCAAAGTAGAAGTCTAAGTGGCAGGAGAGAGCATGGCAAGTATTCAGCGAGGGGACAGTGGGGAAAGGGAAGGGGGAGAAGGGTGAAATGGGGTCTGGTGCCCAACAAGTATGGAGACATAGAAGGAATGCATCCTATCTGCCAGGAATGGTGTTTGGTTCTGGTTAAAGAGACCTGAAATAGGAGGGGCTTCAATAAGAGGAATGTATCATTTCTCCCCAGAAAGTTGTCTATAGACAGTAAACATCTTTATCCCAGGCCGCTTTCATCATTTTCTCTGCCATTTGTAGTGTTAGTTTCCATCTTCACGTTTTCCTCATACTCTCAAGATGACCACTGTAGCACCAGCAATCCTATCCTCATTCCAGGCAGCAGGAGGAAGAAGGCGTAAGGGCAAAACTTCCAGCAGAGTCAGCCTTTTGTAAAGGACTTTCCCAAGGAGCTCAACTTCATGATTTCTGCATACATCTCATTGTCCATCCTACTCTGCAGGGGAAGCTGGAAAATATAGTCTTTTCAGCTGGGTACACTGCCACTTTCAACAACATGGAAATTCTGTTACCAAGAAAGAAGGGGAAAGTTTCAGATGCCTTTGGGTTACCCAAAGGTAGACACCGGGTAGGCATTTGGGTACACTGGAGAGCTTGGAGAAAGGTGTGTGATGGAAAATAAAGTAATGAATACTCTAAGTAGAGATGGTGGTCGAAGCTGTGGGCATGAGTGAGATCTCTGAGTAAGGGAGTAAGAGCACCTTGGATACAACCTTGAACTCCACCACTGGCTGAGCCGGGCAGGGAGACAGAGAAAGAGAAGGTTGGAAGCTGGGAAGTATGAGGCTGTGGTACCACCATCATGGGGAGGACCTCTGTCTGCAGAGAGAAAGAAGAAAACCTCCTTTGCAAAGACTTAGCTGGAGAAGGAGGATTATAGGATGGGGAAGAGGGATAAAGGAGACATGGATTCCCTGGTTCCCTCATAATTGATGCCCTGCCCTTCCTGTGACTGAGCTGTTGAAATTCCTTCCTGTGATCTGATCCTTCTAATAAATCCCCTCTTTTGTCTAAGTCATTGGGAGTCTGTTCCTTTATAGTTCACTACTATAGTCAAGTTGGGCCTGAGGAGAGTGGAAAATAACACCATCTACTCTGTCATGTGAAAAGAGAAAGCAGCAGCTGACAGATGAGCCTCAGGCCTTTTCAGCACCTTTGCTGGGCCCACTTTGGGAGGAGTCTGAAATATGAATGCTCAAGGTCAGACCTTATATCTTCCTAATATATGGCGCATTAAAGTCTCTGTTTGTTTGAATGAATAATTGTTTATGGGATGAGAATCACCATGGCATGATCATTGTTCCAGTGTTCTTGAAACCATCGGCTAGGTCAGAGTTGGGCTCCATAGTCATTCATTTCCCCTCTCATCCACTCAATCACTCTTTCAATGACCCCAAGGCAGAAGCACCACATCATACTTCTTCCAGCTACAGTGACAAGTAGACCCAATGGCAACAGAGAAACAAACAAGGGTAAAGGTTTGTTGCTAAAGGTTGTGTTTCTGATTACAGTATAAATCTAAAGGGCAGGGATAGCCTATGCCCCTATAGGGGGAAAAAGTGTTATATCATATAAATGACATTCCTGAATTTTTTTTTTAGATCTTACTTATTTTTAGGAGAAAGAGAAAGAGAAGAGAGAGAAGTAGAGGGAGAGGGACAAGCAGATTCTACGCTGAGCCCAGCACCGGGCTCGATCCCACAATCTTGAGATTATGACTTGAGCCAAAATCAAGAGCTAGATGCTTAACTGACTGAGCCACCCAGGTACCCCAAGATGGGCATTTTAACTCAAGTCAGTCTTAGCAACTAGAATATTACCTATCCCTGTCTACTCTTTTGAGAAGGAAATAGGCAACTGGGATGAAACTGGAAAAATAGGCATTTGATTCAGGAAGTGTGGTATAGAGTCCTTTGCAAACTGAAATCTTTTTATTCTAGGAAGAATTAGTCATAAACAAATGCTGGGTTTCTCATTGGCTCAAGATTTAATCTAACTAGTAGGTAATTGTCCATGAGAAACTATCTGGTCTTAAGAAGTCTTACCACAATATACCATGCTTGGGTCAACTGTTCAAGTATTTGCTTGGAAAGTTTATGGCATTAAACCCTTTTGGCTCCCCCTTAGAGGGATATGAAGCTGTTGTTTGTTCTAGTTTAGTCACTGAATTAGACAAAACTCAGTTACCTCTGAATAAGCCAACTCACTTCTTGAGTCAATTTGAGAAATTTTCATTTATGTCATTAGTATTCAGGGGTGGGGTAGGGAGGGACCTTCTAATGTGCAGCTTTCAAAAGCTTAAGTCATTCCCTAATAAAAAGCATTAAGAGTTTGGTGATCCATACCAACCCTTGTACACCAAAAAGATGCCTCCAATATTATGACTAGGCAGTCCCTTATACAGTTGTTCCCCTAGGGAGCACAGACTAGGATCCTACCCCAAAATGTTTCCCTTTGTCCCACCCTACTAGAAAGGGTACTCAAAACTTGTCATCTACCTTCCTACCCCTCCCAACCCCCATTTAAATGAAAATTCTCCCCAGAAGAGCAGTACCTTTACCTTAATCTGATTTGCAGAGAGTAGAACATGAGGGAGGGCAGGCTTTCTTCAGTTAAGATTTCCACACAGACTTCCCACTAAATATCACTGCCTCAACTTACTCTTTTCTCTTGGGACCTCCAAACCATTGCTGTGAAGGAGTTTGGAAAATTATCTCAAAGACAGGATGGGAGGCAGTAGTGCGTCAGTTAGGGACACACATACTGGATTGCATTGGGATCTGCTACACACTGGCTGATGACCTGGGCAAGTTAATTTAAACTTCCAGGGTTTCAGTTCCCACATCTGTAAAGTGGGGAAAACAGTGGCACCCACTTTATGTACCTCAAGTATTAGCTATGACGATGATGAAGGTCTCTCTCCGTTTTCCTCTTCTGATCCAATAAGAATGAACTTCTTTCAGTTCCCTAAACCTCTCTCCTTTCTGTCTCTAGGTCTCTTTCTCTCTTGATATGAGTCTTCTAGAATGCTTTCTCTTTTATTGGGACAACCCCTCCCTTAACTTTACCCCTCCAGCTCCACCTAATGTCGTCAGGTTTTACCTTAGATATTTTCTCCTGGAAATGGTCACCCACTCCTGGGGTGATGACCAGCCACCCTCAAGACTGGGGGGGGGGGGGAGTGTCTCTGTAAATATTCCTACCACACTGAACATTTATCTTGTCCAGCACCCACCGTACTGGTGGGTAAGTGCCAGATTAGACTATACTTCCTGAGGTCAGACACTATCTATCCTGTCCAAGGACTAAGCAGAGTTTTGATAAGTATTTGTTGAATGAAGGAATGAACCAATACAGATGAAGGTTAGACAGACGCTTACTAATGCCAACTTACAGAAATTCCTATAGACATTTCAGTGGAGAGGGCAGGAAAATGGAATTACAGAGAAGGGATCTTTGCCATCAAATACAGATTTCATGCCCAGGTGTTATTTACTTGCCTTTTGAAAACTGACAGTCATTTGATGCCAACAGCTCAAAAATTATTTATTGTTTCATTTAACTCATCTCCGTGTATGTAGTAGTAATACACTATCAGGATAACAATATCAAGAAGTTTCTCTTAGGTATTTCTTTTTTTATTTTAGTAGAGGACAAACAGGAAGAAAAAACAGGAATTGAATCCCCTAGCTTGTAGTCATGTGTTTCTGTTGATCAGAGCTTTGGTTACAGTGAAGATTCGAATGACATTTAGATATGAAGCTAGTGACTTCAGACCTCAGTCTCTGGTGAAGTAGGGTATTTCCATTTGGTAATCACTGCCCTAAAAATGGCAATAGCGTGTCGTCATTATGCTGAACAGAACTCCAGCCCAAAGGAATTTCCCTGGGAGCCCTACTTCAGCCATCTCTCTGGCCCCTGGGAGGGTTTGTCTTGTTTTGGTTCAGTTCTCAGTGTGAGGTCATCACCATCACTATTGTGTTTCAGGATGCTGTCCCCAGCACCAAGAAACTATAGGGTAAGAGGTGGACATGGTGCCCATCCAGGAAGGAAAGGGGACCCAAGGAAACACAGAGCCAGGAAAGGTAATGAGGCTTTGGCCAGAGAATAGGTGACTAGAGGGATCAAACTGAGACATTCTTCCTTTTAACAAGTTGACAGTGAAGCAAAGGAAGCAGATGAGGCAGGAGTATTGGGAAAGTAGGGGTATGGGAGATGGAGTGATGTGCAGTGGGAGACAGGAGAAATCCAGGATCAAGACTGGGGAGGAAACTTTGGGTTGAAAGAACTTTTCTTCTTCCAAGACCTAGGGATCAAGACAGAGACAGGAACCTGGGTGGCTCAGTCAGTTAAGCCGCTGCCTTCGGCTCAGGTCATGGTCCCAGGGTCCCGGGATTGAGTCTCACATAGGGCTCCCTGCTCAGCAGGGAGCCTGCTTCTCCCTCTGCCTCTGCCTCTGCCTGCCACTCTGCCTGCTTGTGCCTTCTTTCTCTCTCTCTCTGACAAATAAAATCTTAAAAAAAAAAAAAAAAAA
>RCUC01163737.1:0-54210 GCA_003697995.1 Taxidea taxus jeffersonii | reverse complement strand
TTTTTTTTTTAAGGTTTTATTTATTTGACAGAGAGAGAAAGACAATGAGAGAAGGAACACAAGCAGGGGAAGTAGGAGAAGGAGAAGCAGGCTTCCCACTGAGCAGGAAGACTGATGTGGGGCTCAATCCCAGGACGCTGGGATCATGACCTGAGCTGAAAGGCAGAAGCTCAACTAACTGAGGCACCCAGGTGCCCCCAAACTGTTACTTTCATAATCAGAAAAGCAATAAAACTTTCTGAAAGAGAAAAAATGACCTGACATAAAGGACAGTGTTTGAGAGCACAGACGGATGAGAGGAAAGAAGGCTTGTGCACAGCTTTCGAGACTCAAGTGGGCACACCCTGCTCAGAGCTGGCCGCCGGCAATTTGTGAGGGTAGCTCAGCTGCCAGACAGCGGCTCATTTCCTTGCCAACATCCCGGGCCCATCTCAGGCCTCATCTCCACCTATCTATCCACAGACACTCCACGAGGCCACCAAACACCTCTTACTTACATGGCAATAGAGCGGAAGTGCCTGAGCGCACGAGGGCCTGGACAATGGAAAGTGGTTTCTGCCAAGAGGCGGCAGAGAGAACACTCTGGAGAGAAAACCAGCCAGCAGCTACTTAGGCTCCGGCTTTTTCCTTCTGGGGAGGCGAGGCCTGCAGTGCACAGGCAAGCCGTTCTTCACTCAAGGTGCCCAAATTAGTTCATGAAACTGCATACTCATAGCCAGGCACCCGGAACTGGGCAAGCCTGGTGGCCCAGCCCTGCCTCCCGACGTGAGGCGCAGACCGATACCACCTGCTTCTTATACATGTTCTTCCTCCACCAATAGATGCATGTCTGGCTGTTAGCAGAAGACAGGGATCCCACTGCAGCCTGCAGTGTCTCAGCCCCTTAAAAAGTATCCTGTGAACTGCTGCCTCTTTTTGGCTGACGGCTTGGCAGGTGGTTCAAGGCCCACTGCTGGGCCTACACTGGTTGGGCTTTGGTAGGGTCTAAATGAGATTCCCCTGGGGCGCCTGGGTGCCTCAGTCATTGAGCGTCTGCCTTCTGCTCACGTCATGATCTCAGGGTCCTGGGATCGAGCACTGCATTAGGCTCCCTGCGCCTACTTCTCCCTCTCCCACTCCCCCTGCTTGTGTTCCTTCTCTTACTGTCTCTCTCTCTGTCAAATAACTAACTAACTAACTAAATAAATAAATAAATTTCCCAGACAAAAGTAAAGTAGGGACTAGGAACAGAAGGAACCCTGATTTACTTTATTGTTGAAAAGAAACCAAGGCAACAGTGTGGTAAGACCTGGGTGTGATCTCTATCACTATATACTATATATGTACATGTGTATATATATAGTTGATCATATAATAAAACCTTGGGTAAGTGATAATATCTTTCTGAGCATCAGTGTCTTCATTTAACTAATGGGAAAACAGTAACAATTAAAATAATAATAATAATAATTATGCATACTTAAAGGGATTTTTTTTTAAAAAGATTTTATTATTTATTTATTTGACAGAGATCCCAAGTAGGCAGAGAAGCAGGCAGAGAGAGGAGGAAGCAGGCTCCCCGCCGAGCAGAGAGCCCGATGCAGGGCTCGATCCCAGGACCCTGGGATCATGACCTGAGCCGAAGGCAGAGGCTTAACCCAGAGCCACCCAGGTGCCCCTCAAGGGATTATTTTGATAGTTAAACGTGGTGGTACAGGGGTGCCTGCCTGACTCAAGTCAATTAAGCATCTGCGTTAGGCTCAGGTCATGATCTTGGGATCAAGCCCCACATCAGGCTGCCTGCTCAGTGGGGAGTCTGCTTGTCCTCTGCCTCTGCCCCTTCCCTCCTCCTGCTCTCAAATTAATAAATAAAATCTATTTTTTTTCTTTTTAAAGATTTTACCCATTTATTTGACAGAGAGACAGCCAGAGAGGAATATAAGCAGGGGAATGGGAGAGGGAGAGGAAGAAGAAGGCTCCCACCAAGCAGGGAGCTCAATGCAGGGCTCGATCCCAGGACCCTAAGATCATGACCTGAGCCAAAGGCACTTAATGACTGAGCCACCCAGGCGTCCCAATAAATAAAATCTTAAAAAAACGTGGCTGGGCGCCTGGGTGGCTCAGTGGGTTAAAGCCTCTGCCTGCTTCCCTTCCTCTCTCTCTGCCTACTTGTGATCTCTGTCTGTCAAATAAATAAATAAACATCTTTAAAACAAAACAAAACAAAAACAAAAACATGTGGCTGTACAGGTAAAGGACAGAAAGAACATCCTCAGTCCGTGGTACTATTGTTACTAGATGTATAACCTTGGCCTAGTCCCTTAACTTCTGAGTTTTCTTCCTTCCTTTTTTTTTTTTTTAAGATTATTATTTACTTATTTGAGAGGGAGAGAGAGAGAGCATGAGCGGGGGTAGTGGTAGGCAAAGACAGAGGGAGGAAGCAGGCTCCCTGTGGAGCAGGGAGCCCGACGTGGGGCTCGAGCCCAGGACCCTGAAACCAGGACCTGAGCTGAAGGCAGAAGCTTTAACCCACTGAGCCCCCCAGGCGCTCCCTTCTCCGAGCTTTGACTTAACTTTTCCTCACCTGTAAAATGGGTTGTTCTGAAAAGAGACCATGTCCGGAAGAGAACCACCGCGATGCCTGGGACGTAACTGTTGCTCAATACATTCAGTCCACCTGCCATCACTAGCGCCTCCAGCTGGAGGCATTCCAGGCCCTCCTCCCAAAGACACTGAAAGAATGAGAGTAACAGGATCCCAGAACTGCCTAGAAATGGGTTCCTGACACAGTCACCGTCTGGACCTCTCCTATTAAATCCTAAACCTGCCAAGTAGGAGAGCGAAAGACTGATTGCCTAGGGCAAAGGCATCCCAGGATCCAAGGATGTGGATGCCGGGAGCACAGATGCTCTTGCTGCTCATGGTAGAAACTGGTAAGTGATCATGGGAGGGCAATGGGGTCGTATCTACCAAACGATAAAACCACAATCATCTGACCCGGCCACTCCCTTTCTAGAGATGGATCCTGCAGTCGTACTGCACACCTACAAAATGATACGCCCAAGGCCACACGCTATGTGGTAACAGAAGCCTGGCCAAAACTGGAGTCAGTACAGGACAGGTTCAATAAACCGCGGCGCTCCGGTACTGAAACACCACAGAGCAGCAGGAACAAAGGAGGAATCTAGGTACTCATCTGGAAACAGTCCTAGAAGATAATGCAAAGTGAAAAGAGAAAGGTAGAGAGGAGTGTATATAGATTTCACAGTATCTTGAACTTTCAGCCATGTGCATATAAATGATCTATGACAAAAGATAACCTGCACCTCTCTTCCGGTTTCACATATGGTGCTACACCAGAGATCAACAGGGGTAGGCAGAATGCGGCGAAGGAGGCTCTCCTTGGGGCTTTTGTTCTTAATAAGGGATCTGCCCGAATTAACGCAAATGCTGAAAGCAGACATTTATCAATCCAGGCTAACCTGTGATAAACACCGAGACTAACCTGACGAAGTCTTCAGGAAGCAGGTCAGGACTAACACCCAGGGAGTCAAGCACGTCGTTTCGAATCTGGAGCAGCAACTCAGAATCTTCCCCAAAGGTATCAGAACAAGGATCTCTTCCTTTATCTGTGCGGAACTTCAGGAGCACTAAGAAAGGCAAAGAAGGCAGGTTAAAAAGCAAGTCTTTTTTTTTTTTTTTTTTTTTTAAAGATTCCGTTTATTTGAGAGAGAGAGAACAAGAGCAAGCAGGGGGAAGAGCAGAGGGAGAGAGAGAAGCAGGCTCCATGCTGAGTGTAGAGCCCAACATGGGGCCTGATCCCCTGACCCTGAGATCATGACCCACGCTGAAATCAACGAGTCTGACACTCAGCCAACTGAGCCACCCATGCGCCCCCAAAACCAAGTCTTTTCATTAACAAATGCTTACGGATATTGAGAATGTAAACACAGAAAGTGGTACATTATTTAAAATGAGGGCCAAGTGAAAGATAATCTACTTTCATTTATTCACAAGCACAGAGGAGCAATCGAGGATTACAAAACTAACTAGAATCACTGTGATGAGTGCCAAAGAAGCGTAACAGAGGATCTGACGTCCTCGGTGGGGTAGTGTCAGGTAAGGACTCCCAAAGGAAGTAGTAACTGGGTCGAGTACGTGTGAATATGGGGGCAGGGAAGTAGGGGAGAAGCCTCGAGCAGAGGGAAAAGACCCAATTACGACCCACAAGACAGGTCAGGATCGGGAGGCATGCGTTCCAGGCATCAGTTCAGAGGGCTGCTTCGGCCAGAAGGCCGGCCAAATGCTCAGACTCATCAGTCAGGCAGGTCATTACAAACAAAACCTCCCTCGGTACAACAATTATGTCAACCCCTAGAAACGAATGTTTAATTTTGCTTGTGAACCAGAGGAAAGGTTCAGATGATGGCAGCAAATCAGAGCTCCTGTGTAATGAGAGCCTAACAGGGTTTGAATTTTTAACCCCAACAAAAAGACACAGACAGGAGCCTAAGACTGATCAAAATACCAGCACCTTCTACTGCCACCACACCTTGTCCAAGATGTTCATTGTTCAGATGCCGGGTGGATGGTGTCCTTACTCCCTGCAAGCTCCCCAAGGTGGGCACACAGCTGGCCCGGAGCCCCATTTCTAGGGCAACGCCCCTCCCACATGACACCGCCGCATCGAGTACGGGTGGACAGAGATGGGGCCTCGTGTTCTGGGACAGCAGCTCATGCCCCGAAGTGGCTTCCCAGTTTAAAAGTGCTTCCTTTCAAGTCTCATCGAGAACTACTGACTGGAAAAGTGAACTTGTTCAACAAATTATACTATCAGTACGAGGGGCTCTTCCCTAAAAATTAAGGTGGACTGGAAAATGAGGTAACTGCTATGAAGGAAGCCACCCTGGACTAAGGAATCCATCCTTCTCCTTGTTTTCTTTTTCTTTTTTAAGATTTCATTTATTTATTTGACAGAGACACAGCGAGAGAGGGAACACAGGCAGAGGGAGTGGGAGAGGGAGAAGCAGGCTCCCCGCTAAGCAGGGGCCAGATGTGAGGCTCAATCCCAGGACACTGGCAGACGCCTAACAACTGAGCCCCCCGGGGCCGCCCAACTTTCCTCTTTTTCAGAGCACAGCTCCAAGGCACCCGGGTGGCTCAGTCAGTTGAGTGTCCAACTCTTGATTTCAACTCGGGTCATGATCTTGAGGTCGTGGGATCAAGACCACGTGGGGCTCCGCACTCAGTGTGGAGTCTGTTTGTCCCTCTCCCTCTGTTCCTCCCCATTCCCCGCTCTCTCTCAAATAACCACAATCTTTAAAAAATGGAAGGAAAAAAAAAAAGACACAGCTCCTAGAATCTTCAAAGTTACTGGACCACTAGGCAGCCAACTCAGAGCTGCTGACCATTTGGATGCTGCCTAAGACCGAACCACCGTCACCTAAGCCTCATGTCTAACTCAGCAGATGTGTTGCTGGGATTCCAATTTGGAGGAAATAAATGCAATTAAGTAGTAAGCATTTGGGGGCAGGGCAGAGAAAAGACTTTAGACCAAGACTCTTTTTCAACAATGTCCTATGAAGACAAAGGAATCTGGAAATCTGCTGGTTAGGCCAAAAGAGAAGACACTCTGGGCGGACTGTATCGAATGTCTTCGCTATTCCTTTCCATCACTCTGAGAGTACACGAGGACAGACACAGAATGGGTATCAGTGTTGCCCGAGCAATGACGGAGGCAATGCCAAGGGCAAGCCACTCACACTGTACACCCCAAGGCCCGGCGGCAACTGTGTGACAACTGAGCAAGGCCGCCTCCTATGTGATCCTCTCCTTTCTGTGTCACTGCAACAGAAGCACCAACTGTCACGAGGGATGGAGGGGAGGGGATCATTTTTTCAGCTCCACCACAAAGCTTTTCATCTTTCGGTTAGAAAATACAGCTCTTGGAACAAAGCTCAAACCATTATAATAATCAGAAAACAAACTGCCTACAATGTGCCAGGCACTATTCTAAACATTTTATGGGCATTAACGCTCATCCTCAACGACCCAGTGAGGTAGGTATCATGCTCCCCACTGCGTTGATGAAGAAACTGAAGGTCAAAGAGATGCAGTGGCTTGTTCAATGTGACTGTCAATAATAAGCAGAGGAGAAATGCCAACTCAGATCTGGCTTCAGAATCCTTGTTTCTTAACCCTAATCGAATCCAGGAGAAATGGTAAGACAATCAGGAATGCAGTCCCAAGGATTCTAAGTGGTCTGGCTCTCTGCCCCTGACCTCAGGAGGACTCCTATTCAACCACATTTTTGTGAGATGCATTTTCCAGATGGGCCCTGCCCTCTCCCAACTGGTCCATTAATTTTCAGTTGCTAGTTCAGTGGGGTGAGAAGTGGAGGCAGAGCCCAGACAAAACCTTGCCCGTCAATCTGCAGAGTGGAAGAGCAGCTCTACCCCAGAAAGAAAGAAGATGGCGCGAAGAGGAGGAGAGCAAAGGCAGCCAGTAGCTGGCCCCGCTGTTGCTCTGGGCCCCTTGCCTGGTCCTGGTGCAGGCCGCCTGGCTGAGGGCCGGCAGGCTGGCACCGTCCAGATACCTCGCTGACCACATCTGAAGTCCTCTCAGGGCCTCCGGGAAGGGGGCCAGTCAGTCCGGCCACTTACTTGCAGCAAAGCAAACAGAAGCTGTATTTTCACTCTTTTTCAAATGTCAGCACCCCAGTCAGCAGGGGTGGGGAGGACAGGGAGAAGCCCATGTCCCGGACAGGCAGCAGCCCCAGAACTGACCCTATCCCCTAACAAGCTCTTGCTTATTAAATTCTCCTCTTTGTTCTGCTTTTCACCCCTCCCAAATAGCCAGACACACACACACCCCCCCCCACTGTTGACTCTGCACTTCTGAAGTGCACCTCCTCACCAGTTTCCAGATTATAAGACTGTTCTATTAAGATCAAATACTGTCAGGGATGGAGAGCTGCTCTGCCAAAAGATGACTCATCGCATCATATCAAAACACTGCACAAAATTAGAGTTCCAAACTTGATTAACTTCATCTGAACCTTTTAATTAACTCAGGTTGTTAAAGTCTGAGGGAATGACATTCATCGCTACAGATGATAGGCTAGTGTCTCTGCCCAAGTTCAGGACTTGCCCGTGTAATGGAAAAAGGCAAACTTCAAAAAGGAGAAACCACGCACCTTTCCATTTGTTAGTAGAAAAAACTACGTACATGTGAATGTACTACCATTTTGATAAAAAGAAATTAACATTCAAATTCAAATTTAAACTGAATCAGAGTATCAGATTTCTGTTATAACAGAAATCTGGAAAGCAGTACTATTAATCACTGTATTTCTTTCTACAAATTTCTATTACATTTAAACAGAATTATATTTAGCATAATCAATAAGCCCCCCCCCCAATAGCACATTTATAGGGGAGAAAACAAAGTTAATGTTCCAAATTAGCCCTAAACCAATTGCTGTCCCCAAAAATAGCTCAAGTTGGCGGGGGGGGGGGGGGCGCAACCAAATCTACACAGAAACCTCCGTTGCCTGACACCTAAAAGCTTCTCTGTACCTTACACCCTTGCTCCAGTCTCTCTGGTGCTCTCCAGCCTCCCACAGACCCATTCTCCCCAAGCCGGCTCACTCAGTGGAGACTCATGATCTCTGAGAATGGCCTGAAAATCAGCTGGACTCCTGGCTCACATATAAAAAAGAAAGGAAAGGAAGAAGAGAAAAAGGACGAAAGGAAGGAAGGGAAAGGAAAGGAAGAAAGAAGAGAGAAAGGGAGAAATGGAGAAAGAAAGGAAGAAAGGGAGGGAGAGAAAGAAAAAAAAGAAAAGTTATCCTCCTACCCTACAGCCCCCTTTTTTTAAGATTGTATTTATCTACTTATTTACTGAGAAAGAGACAGAACGAAAGTGCTCGAGCAAATGGAGGGGCAGAGGGAGAGTCTTAAACAGACTCCACACTGAGCAGGGCTCCATCTCACAACCCTGAGATCATGACCTGAGCCAAAATTAAGTCAGATCCTTAACATGACCAAGCCACCCAGGCACCCCCACTCCCCACAGCCTGTCTTTTAAGGCAAAACATGAGGTTTCATGTTTGATCAATTGCTCTTCCCAATAAATACATACCAAGGATGGTAATAACTACAATTAGTGTGATGATTTCACAGTGTATACAAATATAAAATCATCATGTTGTAACCTGAAATATAGTATTATAGGTCAAGTACATCTCAAAAAAAAAAAAACCAAAAACAAAACACCAAATATATAAATATATAATGAGGGACACCTGGGTGGCTCAGCTGGTTGAGGAGCTGCCTTCAGCTCGGGTCATGATCCCAGCGTCCTGGGATCGAGTCCCACATCGGGCTCCTTGCTCCGCGGGGAGCCTGCTTCTCCCTCTGCCTCTGCCTGCCACTCTGTCTGCCTGAGCTTACTCTCTCTCTCTAATAAATAAATCTTAAAATAAATAAATAATGAACACCGATTGTGCCAGGCCCTCAGCTGCACAGGGGAAAGCAAAACGCATACTCTGCTCTCTCAGAGCATTTAGGGAAGGTAACAAAACCACATAAGAGTAACAAAAGCTGGGAACAAGCAAAGGCATTCTGAGAGCATTACTGGATGGAACAGGGTGGTCTCACTGAGTGGAACCAGCTCGTCCCCACTGACCACCAGGCCTGAACACTGACCCTGGGCACACTCTCACCCCCGGCACATCCACGTGCTGCTCCCCAGAGCCAAGGGGGTTTTGAAATTGGCAGGCAGCAGCAGTAGGGACCACAGCACTGGAGCCAGACTGCCTGGGCTGGATCCCAATTTTTCCACTTACTGTGACTTTGGGCGTGTGACAACATCCTTGAGCCTCCTCTGTAACATGGGAATCATAAGAGCACTTCCCTTACAGGTCTTAAGGACTCAGTGAGGTAGTCCCCGTAAAGCAGCAGGGACAGTGCCGGGTGCAGCGTGAGCACGGCGTAAATGACAGGGCTCCAGGACCCCCCGCTCTTCCACAATAGCTGTAAGCCCAGCTTGCATGCCCTTAGAGAAACGGGACAGACTTCATGCCGAAATTCCCCACTTGACTCCGCTACCCTTGCTAACTCAGCTGTGCGCTCTGGAGACTACAGGGGCTCGGCTCTGAGCAATCCTGGTCTGCTGCACATCCCCTGCCTGCTTTCCTCCAATGCCTGGATTTCAGGATGTGATTTTACAGTCATTCGTGTAAATTCACTTGTACAAGGACCGAATTTGTCTCCTCAGCTGGATTTTTGTGCTCGTGGGATGGAAACCGTACCCTCTTTGTTCACTATTCTCTACTTAATGCCCAGCACAGGGCATGCCCCATAGTGGGCGCTGAGAAAATCTCCACTCCGTGAGAAGCTTCAGTGTTTGGCAAAGGATGGAAAGTGGTCACACGTTAAGTGGGGAGGAGGGCTCCCAACAACTCCCAACACAGGATCCTCACCCATCCTAAATAGGCCTGCTCTTCAACATACCCAAGGTGGATCTGTTCCTTACCACGTATTAACAAACACGGCAGATCTGGAAAGTCCAGCAAGAAACAAAAAACCAAACCAAAAAAACAAAAAGAAAAAAAGAAACAAAAACCCATACACAATGTACCACATATGTCCTCATGAGGGAAGGGAGACGAAATCTGGCTTCCAAGGCCGTATCTGAGGGCTGAAGGTGCAGAAAAGCCAGCCCGCAGGCATGAAGCTCAAAAGAGGGACAGAGCTGGATTGGGGAAGGCAGTGATGTTTTAGGAAGTTACTGTGAGTTAGACTCTCGCAGTCTCCTGCCTTTTGAGGTGCCTGGTCATCTGCTCAGCTCAGTTCCACATTACCTGCCTCTTCTTTTTCCTCACTCTTTAACCACAGAAACTTACAAGTAGGTGTGCGCATGTATTCATTCATTCATTTTTTCATCCACAAACACTTCCTGAGCACCTGCACTCCACCCCTACCCCCTGTGCTGAGTTGTGCTGGGGACCCAGAAGTGACCCAGACAGTCCCAGGTCCGGCCATCCATAGAGGGCACACTCGTAAGTCCTGACTGTCATCATGGCCACACACTACTTTCATCTCACTCTCCAGAGAGCCTCACCACTGCAGTGGCCTCCCTGAGGACTCGCTCTGAAATGTCCCTTCTGAGCTCTAAGCCCTGGGCACCCTTTCACCTCTCCAATGAAACCTGGTGTGGGACCTCATCAAAAAACATCTCAAAACAGAAAAAGAAAGCTGTCTCGTGTTATTTACATTTCACTCTCTTCTGAAAAGAATTTGAAGCAGCCGCATGGAAGTTACTGACCGGGGGCGCCGGGGGAGTGCTATTTCTCAGAAATGACCTGAAAAACAAGATGCCATTTTTTTGCCTACCAAATTAAAGGCCAAGATTACTCACCTAAGCAAGAAGGCAGAGGGAACTGCTCTGTCACAGAGCTCTGGTGGGAGGGTAAATGCTCAGTAAACCATAAGAAAATGTGGTACAGAGGATCTTTACAAAGGGTCATGCCCCTTGGCCAGTGATTGAATTATATATAAATGGTCCCTGCCGTGTTATTTATGCCACAGAAAATCTGGAAATAATCTCACATCAGATAGTAGGATGGTCACATAAAACATATTGACAGGCTGGAATATTATTCATCAATTAAAATTATGTTTAAGCAGGTTTTAGTCAGGAGCACCTGGGTGGCTCAGCTGGTTAGGCGTCTGACTCTTGGTTTTGGCTCAGGTGGGATCTCCTGGTTTGTGGGATCAAGCCTCGTGTCAGCCTCCTCACTTGGCAGGGAGTCTGCTTGAAAGATTCTTTCCCTCTACCTCTCTCTCCCACCCCCTTTCTCTAAAGATAAAGAAATCTTTAAAAATTTATTTTAAAGATTTTATTTATTTATTTGACAGAGAGAGATCACAAGCAGGCAGAGAGGCAGGCAGAGAGAGAGGAGGGAGCAGGCTCCCCAGCGAGCAGAGAGCCCGATGCAGGGCTCGATCCCAGGACCCTGGGATCATGACCTGAGCCGAAGGCAGAGGCTTTAACCCACTGAGCCACCCAGGCGCCCCTTTTTGTAAGGTTTTATTTAAGTAAGCTCCACATCCAGTGTGTGGCTCGAACTCACAACCCCGAGATCAAGAGTCACACACTTTACTGACTGAGCCAGCCAGGTGCCCTTGTACGATTTTTTTTTTTTTTTAACATAAATGTTGCCAAAAACATAGTTCAAGAACATGCTTTTTAAAAAAAAATTTTTTAGGGGCGCCTGGGTGGCTCAGTGGGTTAAGGCCTCTGCCTTCGGCTCAGGTCATGATCCCAGGGTCCTGGGATCGAGCCCCGCATCGGGCTCTCCGCTCAGCGGGAAGCCTGCTTCCTCCTCTCTCTCTGCCTGCCTCTCTGCCTACTTGTGGCTCTCTCTGTCAAATAAATAAAAAATCTTAAAAAAAAAACCTTAAAAAAAAAGAAGTCCTATAATATCCTGTATTTGGAATGCACTCCACTATGTAAAAATAAAGCAGAATGATGTAATAAGGTACAACTGTTCCCACCCCATTCCAGAGGTGGGAAACTGAGGCTGAAGACAGAGAGGCTCAGGGTCACAAGGGACACTCAAAGGTTACCACACTCATAACCTCAATGCTATACCGCCTCTCTAGGAGAAGAGACAAGATAGGAGACACCCTGGTTCACAAAATAAAAATCACTTCAAAGAGACTTGGCTTCCCACCCCAGAGCCCATCAGTTTAGAATGATACCAGCCACACGGTCGGACTCTGGTCTGGCCAAACACCGATTCTCCTCTAGAAAATGTGAAGTGATCCCTGAGCTTGACTCTCACTTCTGAAGTGGAACATTCTGACTAGTATGCAGACTGTAACTTGCACAAAGGAAAGGACAAAGTAATTCTGAAACGCAGAGACAATCGCGCCAAGGGCAAGCGGAGAGATCCACAGCCCCCCAGCCGCCGGGCCCCTTCTCTACCAGCTCTGCCGACCGCGCCCTCGACTCACAGAGCTGTTCTGACAGCCCTCTGCATTCACGCTCACCCTGCCTGGTCACAAGCAGCAGGGAGACAGGGGCTTTTCTCTGGCCCAGCACTTGAGTGGCACATGACCTTGACTCTGGGCATCTGCTGCTCTCCACCAACCGCTCTCACCGAGTGAAGATGGCACAGGACATTCCCGTGACTGCTGTCTGACAGTCAGAGAAAAGATGGGAGGCGTTGAACAAGGACTGCAGCTGGGCTGGGGGGCCGAGAGCAGCTCAAACACGGGCTAATGCCGGGGGTGGGGGAGACGGAGGGCTGCAAAGCAAACAAGCAGGCAGGTCTGGCTGACAATGCAGCCCATTATTACAATCTGCTCTCGGGGGCGTCAGGTTCCCAACGGCCAGACTGAAATAAGGAAATGTCCCAGGGCTCTTGTGAAGTTCAGAATTGTTAAAATGGACATAATGCCGTTACTGGTAATGCTAATATAGTCAACCCTTGAACAACACAGGGGTTTAGGGGCACTGACACCCCACCCCAACTGTGAACTCGAAAATCCACATATAATTTTGGTTCTCCAAAAATGTCACTACTAAGAGCCTACTGCTGACCGGAAGCCTCAGTGGTAAGAGAAACGGTTAACAAACACTCGTTTTATCTGTTACACACTGTATTCCTACAATAAACTAAAGAAAAGGAAATGTTATTAAGAAAATCACAGGGAAGAAAAAATACACTTTACAGTACTGTACTGTATTTATAAAAATAAAAAATTCATGTGCGTGGATCTGCACATTTCCAATCTGTGTTGTTCAAGGCTCAGCTGTCATTAAAACCTGACTGCGCTGGGCAACACTTAGACACTTTACTAGGTTTGGTGACCCTGGACAAATGACTTGGCTTTCCCAACAGTCAGTATCCTCCCAGGACAATGGGCAATCATAGTAAGACCTACTCTCCGAGGGAGTTTTGAAGATAAACAGGACTGTGACACATGTAAAGCCCTTAATCGACGATCGTGAATGTACAACATGGGCCGGGCCTTCGTTTGATCCCTGTGGCCCATGAGGCGGACTCAGGGTTATGCCCACTTGTCACACTGAAGAGCGGAGCAGGTGCCTACCCGCACGGGTTTTCTCACCAGGTTATGCGCTGACGGCCATGAGGCACTAGACCGCACTTATGGGTCACCTCTGCCCTTCCCCTCACCTCTCTTCTCTCACATGGCACTGCCTTCCTTTCTGAATGACTGCGGTCTGTGTTCTCTACCACTGATAAGGCAGTGGCACCAAAAAACCCAAACAGAACAACCACCACCAAAAAAAAAAAAAACACTGCTTTTTTTTCTCTTTCACCCTTCCTACAAATTATTTTTAAACATCTGTGGTCATGACAGCAGCGAATCAACAAGTACTCGACTGCCACCCCCTTATCAGAACCCACTTCCCCGTGGCCGTCTCCTCCTCAGTGGCCCTTGTCACTGCTGGACACCAAAACACCCGGTGGGGAATGCCAGACCCCAACGGGAACGGCTGCCCTTGACCTGGTGTGCAAAGGTCTCAAGTTCTAAAATAAGAAGTTCCTTCTGAACAGAACTGATCATCAAATCAAGCTGAGGCCTGGAGACAAAGACAGTTACAAATCATCACAGCAGGGACGTAAGTGAGGAGTGTGGTGAGGGCAGGGAGAACTGGAGGAGGAGGCATGAAGTAAGTTTTCTAGTCTACAACAGGAAAAAAATTATTACAAAGCATCCACCATCAAGACACCTTGCGAAAGATTCCACACAGAGAGGAGGAAGAATGGGGTATAAAATACCAGAAAGTTCTAGGGGGGCCTGGCTGGCTCATTTAAGAGCATGGGACTCTTTCAATCTCAGGATTGCAGGTTTGAGCCCCAGGCTGAGTGCAGAGGTTACTAAAAAAATTAAATAAACCTTTAAAAAAGAAAGTTCTAGACGAATACGCAAGTGATGGCAGTTTCCTCTGAAGTTACCTGTATGTTTTACTAATCTGTCTCACTCTTACAATTTAAAAAAGGAGAAACAATTACTTTGAAGGCTCTCATATATATGATCATCGCGAGGACAAAGTTCTCAAAATCTTCTCCATCTCTACAGAGGACACGGAAGTAAAGGGATTTGCTTAAGGTCAAGAAATACATAGCAGAGCTGGGACCTAAACTTCTTTCCAGATCCAACTCTAGAGGCTTCAAGGCATAGGTGACTGAGAAGATTCTACTGACAGGAGAAAGAAGATGTGAACGCCAAACTTGTCTGGCTAGATTTACCAACCAAGAAAATTAGTCACCATAGAAAAGACCTAGGGGCGCCTGGGTGGCTCAGTGGGTTGGGCCTCTGCCTTCACCTCAGGTCATGATCTCAGGGTCCTGGGATCGAGCCCCACATCGGGCTCTCTGCTTAGCACGGAGCCTGCTTCCCCCTCTATCTCTGCCTGCTGCTCTGCCTACTTGTGATCTCTCTCTGTGTGTCAAATAAACAAATAAAATCTTCAAAGAAAAGAAAAGAGCCTATTCCCCCAGTGAAGGGCCCTAGCCTCACCAGGTCCTAGCAGAGACAGGAGCTGCTGGTTGTTAACAAGCCCTTGCTCCCTGGACCCAGAGGGCTTACAGGAGCGGAACTACTCCTCCATCCTCTACACGATCACAGCACAGTCCCGCAGCCAAGTCTAGGGCCTGCAGGTGCTGCCAGTCTTACGGCACAGCGGGGAAAAGGACTCACGCAAATTAGCACCATCTAAGTAGCTTTACAGGAGCCTAAAATAAACTAATGAAGCCACAGGCTAAGAATTAGCAAAATTCTGGGGTGAGTGGGTGGCTCAGTTGGTTAAGCATCTGCCCTTGGCTCAGGTCACAATCCCAGCATCCTGGGATGGAGCCCCACATCCACATCCACTGGGCTCTGCTCAGCGGGGAGTCTGCTTCTCCCTCTGCCTGTCCCCCAACTCATGCTCGCTCTCTCTCTCAAATAAATTTTTTAAAAAAAGATTTTATGGGGCGCCTGGGTGGCTCAGTGGGTTAAGCCTCTGCCTTTGGCTCAGGTCATGATTTCAGGGTCCTGGGATCAAGCCCCATATCGGGCTCTCTGCTCGGCGGGGAGCCTGCTTCTCCCCCCCGCCCCCGCCTGTCTCTCTGCCTGCTTGTGATCTCTGTCAAATAAATAAATAAAACCTTTAAAAAAAAAGATTTTAGGGACACCTGGGTGGCTCAGTTGGTTAAGCGGCTGCCTTCGGCTCAGGTCATGATCCCAGCGTCCTGGGATCGAGTCCCACATCGGGCTCCTTGCTCGGAGCCTGCTTCTCCCTCTGCCTCTATCTGCCTGTACTCGCTCTCTCTCTCTCTCTCTCTCTAATAAATAAATAAAATCTTAAAAAAAAAAAAAGATTTTATTTGACAGAGAGAGACACAGAGAGAGAGGGAACAGAAGCAGGGGGAGCGGAAGAGGGAGAAGCAGGCCCCCCACTGAGCAGGGAGCTCGATGCAGGCTCCATCTCAGGACCCTGAGATCATGACCTGAGCTGAAAGCAGATAACTTAATGGCTGAGCCACCCAGGCGCCCCTACATAAATAAAATCTTGAAAAAAATTTAAAAAGGGATGCCTGGGTGGCTCAGTTGTTAAGTGTCTGCCTTCAACTCAGGTCACAATCCCAGAGATCTGGGATCAAGTCCAGCATAAGCATAAGCCTCTCTGCTCCGCAGGGAGCTTACTTCTCCTTCTCCCTCTGCCTGCCGCTCACCCTGCTTGTTCTCTCACTCTCTCTCTGACAAATTAAATAAAGAAAATCTTAAGAAAGTGAAAGAGAGAGAGAGAAGGAAAGAAAAAGGAAGAAAAAAAGAATTGGGAAAACTCTTCAAATGTGGAACTGATGGCCTCAGCAATCAATTGACCCTCACTGACCAAGGCCCTGTGCTATCAGGCCACAGTCGGACAGTCAAGAGACGAGGGGGCCCAGAAGACAGCCCTCAAGTTAGCTGTTGTCTTGGCTGCGGCATGGGGATTACAAAGGAAGGAAATCCAACTCAGAGAAGGGGGGTTAGGTTCCTGGATGCAGCACTAGAGCTGAGCAATGATGGTTAAATGGGAAAGGGTGAAGTAGGATATTCCAGGTAGAAGAAATGGAAATGTGTATAAAAACGAGGAGGGTTAAGGCACCTGGGTGGCTCAGTCATTGGGCGTTTGCCTTTGGCTTGGGTCGTGATTCTGGGGTTCTGGGATCGAGCCCGGCATCGGGCTCCCTGCTTGGCAGGAGGCCTGCTTCTCCCTCTCCTACTGCCCCTGCTTGTGTTCCCTTTCTCACTATGTCTCTCTCTGTCAAATAAATAAAATCTTTAAAAAACAAAAACAAAAAGAAATGAGAAGGGTGACACTATGGGGTGACAGCAAGTAGTTCAGCAGAAGTGTAGGGTTCAAGGACGGCAGAGGGAATGGAAAGGAGAAAAGAAGTCAGCAGGTCTAGAATGCCAAGTCACATAGTTTAAATTGTATCTTGATGCAAAAAAGATTCCCGGAAGGGTTTCAGTTTTAAGACAGATTAGTCTGGTGACTGAAAATGGATTAGAAGGAGGAGCTCTGAAGGCAGAGGCTGGTAAAGGGACCACGGCACTGATGAAGGCTGCCGGTGAGAGTCATCCGAGGGGGAGGGAGGGAGATCAGGGCTCCAGCTAAACTCGGGTCCCAGAGGGCACCACACAGAGGGCTGGGCTAGGGCTCTAGGTGAAAGGAGCTGCCAATCAATCATGTGAACTTCAGGAATGCTCTGCAAAAGAGAAAATGGCAAATAGGCCAGAACAAAGCTAACAGCTTAATTTGGAGCACTGGCTTCCAAAAGATTCATTCTGGCTCTGGGTATGCACCGCGTGTTAGAGCACCTCATCTTTAATCCACCCCGCCAACAAATAAGGCTCAGCAGGAGAAAGTGGCTTACAAGAGGCCACCAACACATTTGTGCCCTTTGCCCCTCCAGTACCTGCCACCAAGCCACCACTTGTATTTTTACTAAGTTCCTGCCCAGCTCCAGACAGAAGGTGAGTGGAACTTGTTTACATGCAAACACACCCACTACTGCTCAACAGAGGAAATTCTTTTTTGCAGAGCAAAGGCCCATAGTGGAGGCCAGGGAGACTGGCTCATCATCTCCTACCTGATCCACCAAGGCTTTGCTGCTCTGGTGATGTGTGGTGTATCTCCCACAGCAAGGGTCTCTAGGCACCCTTGAAAATCTAGGGAACCTACACGGCTCTTTTCCAGAGGAACTGTACCTACAGACTACCAGCCTCAGACCTCCCCACCATCTGAAGAGATGGTTGGGATGTGCTGTTATAGTGCGGCCTTCTACGACCCCGCAGAGGTCATCTGCAAGTATTACTTAGCTACCAAATCAGCATTTTTCTAGGAATTGAAAAGTGGTTTGTTTGGAGATTGTTTTTGGTCATTTTTAACTTTTTAAAAAAAGATTTATTTATTTGAGAGAGCAGCGAGCACAAGTGGAGGTAGGGGCAAAGGGAGAAAGCGAGAGAAAGAGAGAGAGAGAGAGAAGCAGACACCCTGCCAAGCAGGGAGCTGGACGCAGGGCTGGATAACAGGACCCGGAGATGACTTGAGCCAAAGCCAGACACTCAACCAACCAAATGAGCCACCCAGGCACCCTTATTTTTAACTTCTGAAGTAATTTCAGACATACAGAAAAACTGTACACAGAATTCCTGTATAATTTCATCTAGATTTCCCAAAAGTTAACATTCTACCACATTTATCATTATTTCTTTCTATCTATACATACTCATTTCTTCCTGAATGACCCAGCATTTGTCCCAAATACCTCAAGAGTGTATTTCCTAAAAACAAGAACATTCTCTTATGTAACCATAAAACAATTACACAAACCATGAAATTAACATTGCTAGAGTATATCTAATCTACAGACCTTTTTCAAATTTCATCAACTGTCCCACTAATGCCCTTGAGAGCCAAAGAAAGAAAAACTTTCCCCTACTCTCGGTTCAATCCAGAATTCTCCATTCCACTTAGTTTTCATGTCTCTTTATTCTCCTTTAATCTGGAACAAGAGTTCCTCAGTTCTTTGTGATACTTTGAAGAGTACAAACCATTTACTTCACAGAATATTCTTCTATTCGAGCTGGTCTGATGCTTCCTCGTAACCAGACTCACACTATGCACTCTGGAGAGGGAATCCGGCGTGGTGAAGTGTCCTCCCCAGTGCACCCTCTCGGGGTGCATGAGCTCCTTCTGTCCCGTTCCTGGAATATCAACTTTGATCTCTCGGTTGAGGGACAATCCACCAGGGTTCTCTAAAGCTCTCTGTAATTAGTTAAAAAGTAGCTTGGGAAGAGATTATCTCTTCTATTTCACAACAAGCCTTCCTGTTCGTTTTAGCATCCATTAAGGATTCTTGACTGAAACAATTTTTACTGCCATGGTGATGATCATATACAGATTGTTTAATTTTCACTGCTCCTGCTCTATTCTTCTACTGAAAAAACAAAAACAGGGCGTGCCTGGGTGGCTCAGTCAGTTAAGCGGCTGCCTTTGGCTCAGGTCATGATCCTGGGGTCCCGGGATCAAGCCCTATGTTGGGCTCCCTGCTCAGCAGGGAGCCTGCTTCTACCTCTCCCACTCCCCCTGCTTGTGTTCCCTCTATCGGGCTCTCTCTCTGTCAAATAAATAAATAAAATCTTAGAAAAAGAATTAAAGGGACGCCTGGGTGGCTCAGTTGGTTAGGCAGCTGCCTTCGGCTCAGGTCATGATCCCAGCGTCCTGGGATCAAGTCCCATATGGGGCTCCTTGCTCAGCAGGGAGCCTGCTTCTCCCTCTGCCTCTGCTCGCTCGCTCTCTCTCCTCTCTCTCTCTGACAAATAAATAAATAAAAAATCTTAAAAAAAAAAATAAAAAAAAAAAAGAAAAAGAATTAAAAAACAAAAAACACACCTTTCCTCTCGCTCTCATTTTTTTTTAAAAATATTTTATTTATTTATTTGAGAGAGAGACAGTGAGAGAGAGCATGAGCGAGGAGAAGGTCAGAGGGAGAAGCAGACTCCCCATGGAGCTGGGAGCCCGATGTGGGACTCGATCCTGCGACTCCAGGATCATGACCTGAGCTGAAAAGGCAGTCGCTCAACCAACTGAGCCACCCAGGCGCCCCTCTCACCCTCATTTATTTACATATTCGTTTATCTAACAGTATAGTCATGGGCTCTTTTTTATTCAGTGGGTTATAATCTATTATTTACTTGATCCTCCAATTGTCCCAGATCTCACCAGAAGGAGTCCTTTCAAGCTGGCTCCTGCACTCCTCTGACATGTCCATCATTCTTCAAGCACATCCTTACTTTCTGGCAGAGCAGGATGTTTCAAGCTCACCCATGATGTACCCACCAAAGCCCCAGCAGCAGCCATTTCTCCAAGACAATATGGTTCTTAAGAGATTACCAGGCATCGGGACGCCTGGGTGGCTCAGTTGGTTAAGCAGCTGCCTTCGGCTCAGGTCATGATCCCAGCGTCCTGGGATCGAGTCCCACACTGGGCTCCTTGCTCGGCAGGGAGTCTGCTTCTCCCTCTGCCTGCCTCTCTGTCTGCCTGTGCTCGTTCGCTCTCTCTCACTGACAAATAAATAAATAAAATCTTTTAAAAAAAAAAGAGAGAGAGATTACCAGGCAGGATCTGGGCATGAGGTGTACTCATGGCTTGCTACCAGAGTACCCTTGCTTCTGAGCCCTCTCAACAAACTACTAAGAAATACACACACATAAATGTGAAGACACACACATCTACACATCTATTTCTGTATCTGCACAGAAAAACCGTGATTTCATCTATTGACTCCAATGCCCATCTGACCACACGGGTTCCTTCTAGCCTTTCCCACCTTCCATACTTACAGGAACTCCCTTTTCTTGCAATTAAAAAAAAAAAATCTGGGGCACCTGGGTGGCTCAGTGGGTTAAGCCGCTGCCTTCGGCTCAGGTCATGATCTCAGGGTCCTGGGATCGAGCCCCGCATCGGGCTCTCTGCTCAGCAGGAAGCCTGCTTCCCCCCTTTCTCTGCCTGCCTCTCTGCCTACTTGTGATCTCTGTCAAATAAATAAATAAAATCTTAAAAAAAAAAATCTGTCATTATCCACAATATATTTACCTATCTGCTCCATTCTAGAACAGTAACTAGTTTCAGAATTGCTAACCCATATGCCACTGTGAAAAACAAACCTACTAATTAGAGTTCGGTATTTGTTTATGGTTCTTTTTTCTTTAGTCTGAGGGTATATATTCAAAAGCTACATGGGTCAGTTCCTTTTTCCTGCCTCAGTGTAGTAATGGACTCATTTGAAATAAATACTTAATATGTTGTAAAGTAAGAACACAAAGGAGCTCAAGGCTGTGACAAAGCACGTGGGTACCCACCACCTTGTGGCAGCTGCTCTCTAACCGGCTGGGCACTCAGAAGATGGGGAGCTTTACAAACAGAGATGCCAGGCTCTGCTAGTTATTTTGATCCAATAAATCTGGGCTAGAACCAGGGAATCTGTATTTTTCAAACGCTCCCTGAGTAAATTCTGATATCCTATCAGTTGGAGAAAGACCGGCTATAAGAACAAAAGCTAGGGGAGTCTGGCTGGCTTAGTCGGAAGACCATGTGACTCTTGATCTCGGGGTTGTGAGTGTGAGTCCCATGCTGGGTGTAGAGAGCACCTAAAAATAAAAATTTTCTTAAAAGATTTTATTTGTTTGAGATAGAAAGACACACAGAGAGAGGGAATATAAGCCGGGGGAGTAGGAGAGGGGAAGCAGGCTTCCCACCAAGCAGAGAGCCCAATGTGGGGCTCGATCCCAGGACCCTAGGATCATGACCTGAGCCAAAGGCAGACGCTTAACGACTGAGCCACCCAGGCAACTCTTAAAAATAAAATCTTAAAGAAAAGAACTGTAGGGACGCCTGGGTGGCTCAGTTGGTTAAGCAGCTGCCTTCGGCTCAGGTCATGATCCCAGCGTCCTGGGATCGAGTCCCACACTGGGCTCCTTGCTTGGCAGGGAGCCTGCTTCTCCCTCTGCCTGCCACTCTATCTGCCTGTGCTCGTGCTCTCTCTCTCTCTCTAACAAATAAATAAATAAAATCTTAAAAAAAAAAAAAAAAAAAAGAACTGTAAGAATAAAAGGCTAAAAAAAGCAGGGCCCCAATGATCTCTCCAGCCAGCTCCAGGAGAGCTCCAACCTCACGGTGCCATGGTCCTGGCGCCACTGGTCCCGGGCAGGGTCCGCACCTCTGCCTGCAATCATCTTGCCTCTCTCCAGGCCCTAGCAAAGCCCTCTTTACAAGCGAGCTCAGATGTACTGTCCTCTGTGAAGACTCCTTGGCTTCCCAATTACACCCAGGCCCCTGGTTCCCTGAGCTCCGCAGTAGTTTATTATGAAGCAGCTCACAGAAGTTGAGGAGCAGAAGAGCACAACACAACAGCCTTCTCCAGAGCCCTGTTACTCCTCATAGGGAGAATGGTCTGTGTTTCTCTCTTCCACTGGCGAGGATCTAATGAGGATTCCCAGGCACGGGATCTGGCATATAGCAGGTACTCAAACAATGTTTGGTTAAGATTATTTTCAGCTTTAATTCTGTGGCTCAAAAATGGCCTAAGTACTTTTCCACGACTCATCAGAACAGAGACTGAGAACTTTCAAGAAAGCTCAAGTTGCCAAGGATTCTCTGCTAAGTAATTCTCATCTTGCGATAAAGCTCATTTCTTCCTGCTCTGGGCTAAACCTGCGTGTTATTGTTCATGCTGGTAAGTGAATGCTGTTTCCATACTAGACCTGGTATTTTTAGCACTCCTGTTATGATAAACTCACAGTAACCTCAAAAAGAACAAATCAAAGTCAACTTTTTGTCACAGGAAACCAGCTCATGCTTAATGTTTTGCAACATGCCATGGGAGAATAATAAAAAGATGAGACCTTCTGCTCACAGATGGTGAGGCCAACTCTCAAGATAGTGGAAAAATGCAGCAGGAAGCATGCAGTCTGGCTACTATCTTATTAGGTAAACTGGAAAAACACTCGACACCCAAACAAGGCAAACACACACGCACACACCACAGAGCAGCTGCTTCCCCAGAGGCTGAATTGTGAATGGGGCAGTAAAACACCTACGTGTGAGGGCCAGGCCAGCATGATGTTGAAATCGAGTCTGATGGGTGCCGAGAGAACTGGGCAGGCAAAAAGATCCTGCAGGAACACCGCGGGGCAGGCTGCTCTCCCTCTAGAGCGGGCCAAATGTCCAGACAAGCAACAACCAGTCACTCGGGCAAAAAATCCTTACTTACGGAGTACGTGCTGTGTGCTCTGCTGGGTGACAGTGAAACAAACTCGGTTCCCTAGGAGGTCTCTCAGGTGTGCATCACAGCCAAGCAAGCACTGTGTCCTTACTAGGAACTCCCAAGGCATCATTAGGTATATAGGTCACCTTCCTAGAAAGGCTCTTGGGAACAAATTCCAAGAACCAGGAAAAACTGAAAACAACTTCCATACCTTTCAAGATGAAACTGGTCACAAACAACGCTACACCCGAAGGAATACATCATACAGCCAACAAGACGTATGAGGTCACTCTACACATGCTCCAAGATCTTTCCGACCACTGAAGGCCATCCAGTGAAAAGAGCCAAACTGGTTTAATAGTCTAGTCTACACACACACATGCATGGTTATAAGTGTTGAATCATCTTCCAAGACAGGCCCTTTCAAGACCGCCCCCCCCCTTTTCTTTCAAAAACATAAAACTCAAATGTCTCTTGGGGGAGAAGAAAGACTATCTGGGTCAGAATTCAGATAATTTAAAAAAAAAAAAAGAATTCAGATAATCTTTGTGTCTAATACATATTTGAACCAGGGTTTTCTGTATTGTGGTGGTAATCCTATTTCTCTAACATGCAGGGCTCCTGATTTGAAATTTAACAAAATCACTTAGCTCGGAGGTGCATTTATAGATGCGAGGAACACAGTCCGTGGATCAAACAGACCTCATGGTCTAAATCCTGGTTCTGTCTATAAAACCAAGCATATGCCCAAGCAAGTCACAGCCATGCTCAACCTTGGTCTCTTTAAAGAAAATGGGACAGCAACTATATTTTGAAGGCTGTCACGTTAACATGAGAATATGCCAGACGCTTAGCACAGTGCCAGGTAAAGCAGCAAGCAGTGTCCAGTACCCAGTAACCACTCTTAAACGCCACAGGAAAACCACAGTAATGCCTGAAAAGTCGACCACTCAACCTGGATACTCCCCAAGGCCATCCTACTCTCGGAAGTCAGACATTAGCAGTGTTTAATTTTTTTTTTTTTTTTAAAGATTTTATTTATTTATTTGTCAGAGAGAGAGAGAGAACAAGAGCAAGCACAGGCAGACAGAGAGGCAGGCAGAGGCAGAGGGAGAAGCAGGCTCCCGGCCGAGCAAGGAGCCCGATGTGGGACTCGATCCCAGGACGCTGGGATCATGACCTGAGCCGAAGGCAGCCGCTTAACCAACTGAGCCACCCAGGTGTCCCAGCAGTGTTTAATTTTATAAAAACAAAAGTAAGGCCATTTTAGAATTGCATCAATTTCAGGTGTGCAAACCTTGACTTAAAAAACCAACCAATCCTCCTCCTCCTAAACATGTGACTGGAAAATGTTCGGAAGAGTCAAAGGAAAATACTAAACAGTCTAGAAGCTGTGCCCTGGCACTCATCTTTCACATTTGCCATCTCAGTACCTCTCTTGGAGCCAAGGGAAGGCAGGGTTGTCTGCTAGCCCTTCAGCCCTGGGTTAGTAACCCAGATCTGAATGAAGTTCATACACCAAAGGTTAGGCCTGCTGATATGGGGGAGGAGCTGTGATCTGAGCTCAGCTCTGTCGGTCTCCGTGGTTTTTCCAGGACACAAGACTGCATCAGTCTCTACTCAGACTCTACTTTTACTGCCATGGTTAGCAATCAAAACAGGCTGGGCAAAAAGGATGGTTCTAATTAAAATCAAATTTTAGGACTATGTGGAGGATATTGTTAAAATTAATGAATTAAATTTAAAAAAATCACAAAACAGCCCTTCCCAAAACAAAAAAATAATTTCTAAAAATTTTTTAAAGAAATACACTTAAACTAAGCATTTTTTCTTTCTTTTTTTTTCTTTCACAGAGCAAAACACAGCGAAAGATAGAACAGAAGCAGGGGGAGTGGGAAAGGAAGAACCAGGCTTCCTGCTAAGCAAGGAGCCTGATGAGGAGGGCTCAATCCCAGGACACTGGGATCATGACCCAAGCCGAAGGCAGACGCTTAATGACTGAGCCACTCAGGTGCCCCTTAACTAAGTTTTCTAGTATAAGTCATAAATCAATAAAGTTATATAAGTCTAAAAGTAGAGGGATGCCTGGGTGGCTCAATCCATTAAGCATCTACCTTCGGCTCAGGTCATGATCCCAGGGTCCTGGGATCGAGCCCCACATGGGGCTCCCTGCTCAGTGGGGAGTTTGCTTCTCTCTCTCCCTCTGCCTCTCCCCTTACTTGTGTGCTCACTCTCTCAAATAAATAAATAAATAAAATCTTAAAAAAAAAGAAGATACAAATATAAAAGAGAAATACAAGCCACAAGAAGGGTATTTTATTAGATTCACTGATTATTTAGACTCAGAAAAGATTTTCAAGGGGCACGCCTGGGTGGCTCAGTCATTAAATGTCTGCCTTCAGCTCAGGTCATGATCCCAGGGTCCTGCTCATTAGGAAGTCTGCTTCTCCCTCTCCCACTCCCCCTGCTTGTATTCCCTCTCTCGCTCTGTCAAATAAATAAAATAAAATCTTTTTAAAAAAAAGATCTTAATTTATTTATTTGACAGACACAGATCACAAGTCGGCAGAGAGAGAGTGGAAGGAAGCAGGTTCCCTGCTGAGCAGAGAGCCCGATTCGGGGCTCGATCCCAGGACCCTGGGATCATGACCTCCTGGGATCATGACCTGAGCCGAAGGCAGAGGCCCCAACCCACTGAGCCACGCAGGCGCCCCAAATCAATAAAATCTTAAAACTTTTTTTTTTTTCAAGACAGGCTGGCTGACTTAGTCTTACCATTTTATAAGCAAGCAAACAAAATCCTAGAAAAGTTATCTGCCTGAAGTCACAAAGACAGTTGACAGCCAGTGTATTTGCAGAAGGCAACTTCACATGTGGAACCTGCGATGCTTTGCTGCATAAACCCAATAAGGTCAAATTACAGGAGAATCCCATAGCTCCATGAATGGCTGAGCAGAAAATCAAAAGGAGTATTTCCCCTGGGTGTAAGATTAAGATGACATAGCCCCAGAGGATCAGCTTCATACCTATAAGCAGGGGATTCTAAGCTGCTGGTATAACCTGGGAGAGATCACAACAGCCATTTCCCTCTACTTCCAGAACTTCAGCCCAGCAGGCAGTCGAGGGCATTAATAAAATTAAGTATGCATTCATAGAGAAGCTCCCAGAAGCCAAACCAGGCCCTCCTGCTCACTGCATCTGGGGCACTCCCAGTAGCTCCAGCCCCTCTGGGAAGATACGTCAGAGCCTAGAGAGACCAACTGAACAAAACAAATCACTCGGAATGTGTTGTATGACACCACACAGGAAAGGTTAGAACCTTTCACCTGCTGCAGAGGTGTTGGATATCCAGAAACAGCCAGGAAGAGCACTGGGAGTGGTGTGAAGGAACTAGCCCCTGAAGAGTTGGGAGACTTGGTTGAGACGCAGACTCTACCACTAATTTGTTTTATGATGATGGCAAGCCCTCCTATGCCAATGGGTTCTGAGGCTTAGGGAAAGTGGCCTGATGATCTGGACTTGCCAGCCATCGATGAGGGTCCTTCAGCCACGCACACCACAGGTGAGGGGGGCAGAAGGAGGAGCAGAAAGCCCTTTCCTGCCACTCCTGGCCTAGAGGGCATGTGGGCCTGCCTCCTTTTCTAATTCCATGACTGCTACAAAACCATACATGTAAAAATCCTTAAGACAATAAATTTCATGGTATGTGTTTCTTACCCTAACAAAAAAATTGGGGAGCACCTGGGTGTTTCAGTGGGTTAAAGCCTCTGACTTCGGCTCAGGTCATGATCCCAGGGTCCTGGGATCGAGCCCTGAATCTGGGTCTCTGCTCAGCAGGGAGCCTGCTTCCCCCAGCCCCTGGCCTGCCTCTCTGCCTACTTGTGATCTCTGTCAAATAAAATTTATATGACTATTGACTAACGAACATCATTTTAATCACCAAACCTGAAGCCCTGAAATTGAAACTGAAAAGGTAGTGAGCACCGTTTAGAAGAGAAAAGTAAACATATAGGATGTATTATCCAACGAAATGTCACAGGCAGAAAATGAAAATCTAGTAGGATTGCTGCCATGATAGTACCTACTCAAATATGGAATTAAAGGAAACTGAGTCAATCCCAAAATTTCTACACAGTTGCAAAGTACTTGTGTCAAAACACAAAACCTCAAACAAAACAAAACCTCACAACTTTACAGATAACACAGGTCTCTAGGACTTCCCTGCTCTGTGCTGCCAGAGTATGCATACTATCCAAGCCTTACAAAAACCCCCTTGAGGCAAGTGCTATTACCACTGTGACCGAGGGGAATTTGAGTGAGCTTCAGGGAATTTAACTCTGTGGCTCAACATCACCCACCTAAAAAAAAAAAAAGACAGAGCCAGGACTGAAAAACCAGATGTTTTGATTCAAAAGCTCGTGTTCTGAACAACCATGCACCAAGTCTGCCATTTGGGTCAGTAACAAGGCTACCGCTTCTTGCTCAGGACTTGTCTACATCCCCTGCCCCTGTAACGTCTGCCAGGGATGTAAATTACACTTTCCCCCATACTGCTGCCTCCCACCTCAGTCTTGGGCTCCTGAGGGCAGGGATGGCCATAGGCCTGGATCTTAATCAGTCTTTTTTTTTTTTAAAAGATCTAATTCATTCATTCATTCATTCATTCGACAGAGATCACAAGTAGGCAGAGAGGCAGACAGAGAGAGAGGAAGGGAAGCAGGCTCCCACTGAGCAGAGAGCCTGATGGAGCACCTGGGATCATGACCTGAGCCAAAGGGCAAAGGCTTTAACCCACTGAGCCACCCAGGTGCCCCTGACTTTTTTTTTCTTAAGATTTTATTTATTTATTAGATTGAGAGAGAAAGAGAGAGTGAGCACCAACCAGCAGGAGGAAGACCAGGCAGAGGGAGAAGCAGACTTCCTGCTGAGCAGGGAGCCAGATGTGGGACTCAATCCCAGGACCCTGGGATCCTGACCTGAGCTGAAGGCAGAGGCTTAACCGATTGAGCCACCCAGGTGTCCCTGTCTTTTTTTTTTCTTTATTAAGATTTTATTTACTGGGGTGCCTGGGTGGCTCAGTGGGTTATGCTTTTACCTTCGGCTCAGGGCATGATCTCAGGGTCCTGGGATCGAGCCCCGCATCGGGTTCTCTGCTCCGCAGGGAGCCTGCTTCCCCCTCTCTCTCTGCCTGCCTCTCTGCCTACTTGTGATTTCTCTCTGTGTGTGTGTCAAGTAAATAAATAAAATCTTAAAAAAAAAAAAAAAAAAGATTTTATTTACTTATTTGACAGAGGTAGAGACAGAGAAAGAGAACAAGCAGGGGGAGTGGCAAAGAGAGAGGGAGAAGCAGACTCCCCGCCAAGCAGGGATCCCAATATGGCACTCTATCCCAGAACCCTGGGATCATGACCTGGGCCAAAGGCAGATGCTCAACCAACTGAGCCATCCAAGCATCCCAGTCTGTGTCTTTTTTTTTTAAAGATTTTATTTATTTATTTGACAGACAGAGATCACACAAGCAGGCAGAGAGGGGAGGGGAGAAGCAGGCTTCCCGCCGAGCAGAGAGCCCAATGCGGAACTCGATCCCAGGACACTGGGATCATGACCCAAGCTGAAGGCAGCAGCTTAACCCACTGAGCCACCCAGGCGTCCCCAGTCTGTGTCCTTTAAAACACCTATAAATGGGGGAACAGCAGCAACTCCACATGGCTATAGTGAGGATTCCATATGCCAACACTTATAGAGCACTTAGGATGGAGCTAGGCTGCTGTGTCCAGGTGTCTCACACAGCCTTAGGCTTCAAAGACCTGAGTGGTTCAGGGCCCTTGCTCCTTTGCCGTGGCCAATCTGTGTTCTCTCAGGTAAAACACTGAGCCTCTCCTGGTCTGTTTCCTCACCTCAAGGAACCAAACTGGGGAGAATTCCCACCCTGTCTACCTCACAAGGGCGCTGTGTTGATGAGCTCAGAGGAGAAAATACTCTAGAAACTGCAAAGGGTTAGAACAGATGTCTTGCCCTTGGCACTACTGACACTGTGACATTGTGGGCCAGACAACTCTTTGCCACAGGGGCTGTCCTGTGCCGTGGATATTTAGCAACATGCCTGACCTCTCCCCACCCTACCTGCCCACAGCCTGAACAACCAAAAATGCCTTAACATTGCTCATGTCCCCAGCAAGCAAAACCACCTTCGGTTGAAAATCACCAGATTTTGGTAAATTCAAATGCCAGTACAAGCAGCAATAAGAACCATTTAGGTCATAAGCCCCAAAACTGCAAAGTAATGCTACTATTTACTGAGGGCAGAGTGATCGGCTTCTCCCAACGGCCCATGCCCCATGCTCAGGCTGGACCAGAGACAGCACTGCCTTGCTGCCCTGTCCTCATCCAAAGGAGTATTTTCTGAGTCCTGGCACACTCATTCCTACCTAACACACTGGATGCCTTCCCTAACTCCCCCCACACTGGATGATTTCTAGACAAATGGATATTAAGTGCTCTAAACTAGTTTCTCCCAACTTTCCCCAACCCAACCTGGCTAACACCACTAATTACAGGAGGAAAGCCTCATTCCTAGCTAATTAGCCTCATCTGATTTTTCAGTTTATTAAGAAGTTTTATGTAGTTTTACATATTTCCCTCTGAAACAATATACATAGTGCCTGCGGAGGGAGGAACCGTGTTCGCTATCACACATGGCCACCATCTGTCCTGACTTGGGGCAGGGGGTGTTCCTGGAGTCCGCACAGACCCAGCCCTAGAGAAAGGAAGGCTGAAGACTATCCAAATGCAACCAAAAGTGCTTTGCAAATCTGACAAATAAAAGAGACATCTCTACCCCAGTCTCCTGAGAATGGGTGAGGCTTATGCAGAGCTCAACAAGGGGCCACATCTCCAGCCCAGCCATCAGGATGTTCTCTGGTGGTCAAGGAGAGCCAGCTTGTGAAGAACTAGACTAGGGGCAAACATCAAGAAAGCCCCGGACTCTGCAGCTGCAGTTCCGGAAAGCAAAGCACAAAGCGCCCACTGGGACACTCTGCTCAGGCTCCTCACCTTGAAGGAGAAAGTAATCCGAAGTTGTGCGCTTCAGAGCTGCCTTCGCCTTATCACTGCTCCAGTCCACTTCCAGCGCGTCCTTAACAGAGCAAAAGACCACCTTCTGTTGAGAAAAAGGCAAAATTGCTTAGGGAGAAAAATGTCAGCTTTAAATCGCAAGGCAGTAGCTCCTCACCATCTAGGAGAAATGTCATTATTTAAGGCTTACTGTTCATTAATAGCAGCTGAGGACCACGCAAATCCAATAAATGTTAACTGAGCACTTACTGTGTGCACTTCTGGGCGCTGGGGACACAGTGACAAGTGACACACACTCCCTGCACCGGAAGGAGTCAGAGCAAAGCTAAAGACCCAGTTCCATTCTGGCTTTAACTCTGGCTGTGCTCACACCACAGAAATTTTTGCACAAGCGAACAAGAATGTGGGTCTAAAGATAGTCAATAAAACATTCTTTGTCACAGCCAACAAAAACATTAAATGTGTCTCATCAAAAGAACTGTTTGAGAATAACAATAGCAATAAGTAACAGCAAGAAAGATAAGCAAGGGTTATGAAACAAAATCTCCAGGCTGCGGGGCCGGGGAAGGCATTTGTAAAAGGCCTGTAGTGAAAGGAAGCATGGCCGTAACCTATTAAAGCTAAATGAAATTATCTCAAAAAATGCCATCCTGTATCTATATTTTAAAATATAAATAATTAAATATGAGTAAGAAAGTGACTTTCCTTTCCTTTCCTGAATCGTTCAGTCCAGAAGTCACCCACTGGCACTTAAGAAGGGCAGGGGAAGAGTGTGTGGAGGTGCTGAGTGGCCCGCTGCAGGGGACAGAGCAGAGCCGGGTAGGAAGGGTGACATCCTGCAGCGGGGGCGGGTAGTGGTGACTGGGAGACTCACTCCCACCAAGGACTTCTGCAACGAGTGAAGATACGGAGAACCTAAGCTTCTCACTGTCAGAGAAGAAAATTAGAATTGTAGAAAGAGAAAAAACTAGAATAAAGCTGGTGGTGGGGTTATTAGTGCGAACTCATTTTCAATATATAGAGACATGGAAGTAAATGCAGACGCAAGCCTGTGTGTGCGTGCATACAAATACTGAGGAGCCACGTCCACGGACAAAGCATCAAGGCAACGACGCCCTGAGAACAGTTAGCACACCTAACCCCCAGATCTTGGATTCTAACCCCCCACCGAGAAACATTTCTCTTTGGAGAAACGGCTGATTTCATGGCTAAGTCAGGAAGACTATGACAGGAGCCCAAAACGTCTTACTGTGCCTGAAACAAAGTGTGCACAGAATGACCGGGGTGTGTCCCGAGTTAAACAGGAGCCAACCAGCATGAAGGAGCTCCCACTGGTTAAACTGGAACACTTTATGGAAAAAAATTAATAGTAAGAGATTATAACACTTCAAATGAGCTAGAATCCTTTAGTCATTGATCTAAAAATTGATAAAGTCTGATGAATAATGAGGTTTTATTTACATATTTTCAAAATACCTCTCCAAAAATTATTGGAGGGGAAATTACAGGGAAAAAAGGAACTGTTTTTTGTTGTTTTTTTTTTTAAAGATTTTATTTTTTTATTTATTTGTCAGAGAGAGAGAGAGAGCGAACGAGCACAGGCAGACAGAGAGGCATGCAGAGGCAGAGGGAGAAGCAGGCTCCCTGCCGAGCAAGGAGCCCGATGTGGGACTCGATCCCAGGACGCTGGGATCATGACCTGAGCCGAAGGCAGCTGCTTAACCAACTGAGCCACCCAGGCGTCCCGAGGAACTGTTTTCAAAGGAGAAATCTGGCAGGCATAATTCTACTCAAATAACCAAAATTAATGATGCCAGTAAAGCAGCGTATGGAAACCAGAACCAGACCACAGGATGGGATGAGGAGCAGCCCTGCTCTGCTATTTTTGCCAAAGGTGTGAAGCTGGAATCTAATCATGAGGGAACATCAGACGAACCCAGACTAAGGAACAATTTATAAAATAAGTGGCTTGTAATCTTCAAAAGCATCATGAAAATCTAGATCCACGCATGATCCTTCTGCCATTAAGGACATGACTGGATAACCAGATTTTATCGGTTGGGGTCTCAGGGTTAGGTGATAGTGATGTATCCACTTGAATTTTGATTCTGAAGTTTGGTTTGTGATCACAGAAAATGCCTTGAGAAAATACAGACTGAAACATTTGGGAGTGATGAAAGGAGAATTGCTTTGACAACTTATTCTCAGATGGTTCAGGGAAAAAAGAAAAAAAAGATTCTCAGCACTAGCTACTTTAACGAAGTTTAAGGTGGTTGTGTGTGGGACGGCTGGGTGGCTCAGTCGGTTAAGCGTCTGCCTTCGGCTCAAGTCATGACAATCCTGGTGTCTTGGGTTCGAACCCAGTCGGGCTCCCTGTTCAGCAGGGATCTGCTTGGGATTCGCTCTCTCCTTTTCCCTCTGCCCCGTCCCCCACACGTGCACTCCTCACACTCTAATAAATAAATAAAATCTTAAATAAACAAACGAAAAAGCTGGGGGCACCTGGGTGGCTCAGTCAGTTAAGTGTCTGCCTTTAGCTCAGGTCATGATCAGGCTCCCTGCTCCTCCCTCCCTCTCTGCTCCTCCCCGCACTCATGCTTGTACTGTCTCTCTCTGAAAAAAATAAAATCTTAAAAAAAAAAAAAATGGCATGTGAGTATGTGTAAATAATTTCAAACTTCCTGAGGTATGGGTCTCTTTTTCTCCCCCCTCCTTTCACCACATACACACACCACACACCCACCCCACTCCCCCAACAAACGCCCCAGATACTGAAGAAAGGATAGAGACGGCGGTATAATTTAGGATGCTCAGTGAACCAAGACCTATCAGCGCCCAGGCAGTTGACGCTGCTTGCGAACGACCAAAACGGAACCGACAGACGAAAGCTCAAGTAACTAGTGAAGACAAAAACCGTATGACTGTTTTCAAGGTGGTTTTCTACGTCCCCATAATCACTCCTTCGGGATTTAAGTCCACTGTAAGAACTGGCATATGAAATGTCTGTACTGTCCTCAAACTTTTTGGTCAATGAGTCTGTCTGACCGCAAGAGTCAAGTCAAACAGCCCCTGAGGGACATTTACTGCCTGATCCGGACTGCGCGCCCCTTAAGAAGTCTCACAGCACGGATCAAGCCATCAGTGGAATGGGCTGGGAATGCCATCACAGTAACAAAACAAACTCTCATGAGGTTTCATAAACTACCCAGATTTTCATTCAGAATTTTTGTAGTTCACCTGGCTAAGAATCCACTGATTTGTTAGGTCACCACGCTATGACAAATGAGGAAAAAAAGTTGTTTCATGGTCTCAGTCCCACGAAGGCCCACCTCTAAACTTCCAGGGCCTGGGGTGAAAGTACAAACGGAGACCCATATACCACTTCTACATATTTAAGTATAAATCATATGAACAGGCTATTAAAAAATAAAATGTATTATATTCTCTTGCCTTAACAAATATACTTTCTTCATTACTACCTGGAAGACTGGGATCAAATTTGGAATTCTCACCCTCCTTGGGAGTTCTGTGCCAGAATGGGGTACACTGCAAAAGGTGGGACTCTTTCCCTCTCTCTTGCCACCTCTGGCTCTCACAGCTCAAGAGGCTCCGCATGCAAGTGTGGCCTCCCAGGCTACCCTTCCCCCACTACAACAACTACTCCTCAGCCCTAGGCACATGGACATTGTTGCGAAGGTTTGCACTCTGGAGGAAGATGAGGGAAGAAGCCCACAAAAGCCTGGGAAGTAAGCCTGGGGTAGTCTGGACAGGAGATTCCGGGGCTCCCAAGCATCCACAATGTGGTCCAGAACTGGAGAGGTGGGGTGGCGGGGGAGATGGGCCCAGGTGGACACATCTCTTTAATCCCATGGAATCCTCACTCTACTAGGGGAATGGCCTGAAGGAGACCAGAGTGGGACCTTGTAGAGCACTAGGACCAAGGACAGAGGTCTTCTTTCCTCCCCCAAGTCAAAGGGCAGAACTACTCGAAATTTTGCCAGTAACTTGTGAACTCAGACAAATGAACTTACCTCTCCTAGGCCTGTCTCTGGCAGGCAACTTTTAGGGAAGTTTTCTGAAATTTGGGGAGGAGGACCCCAGTAAACCTTGTCTGAAATACGTATCAGCCCTCCAGCTACAGATGACAAAGCCAGAGGCGGGCATGTGGCTCAGGCCACACCAACCAGATTCTTTCTCTTGGGAACTAGGAATTTGAAGGCTAGAAACAGAGACACATTAACGACCAGAAGGGCTCTTTAGAGAAAAGCTAAATTCCTACTGTCTCCAAGACTCCCCAGCTGGTCTGGTCTTTATCCTTCTCGGGTCATAGTGGTTGTTCAATGCTTCTTGTGCTACTGCACCCTGCCTCCAATTAATGTCCCATTTTTCTGGTTCGAACTACCTAAAGTCTATCATCATCTGGGTGCCTAGCTGGCTCAGTTGGTGGAGCACGCGATATTGGTCGAGGGGTCATGAGTTTGAGCCCCATGGCGGATGTAGAGATAACTTAATAAATAAATAACCAAAAACTATGTCCCCTAATCTGTAGTACAACAAATGCAGAGGGTGGCACCCATCTTACCCACCTCACAGACACTGGATTTATAACGAGAAAAATACGCTTAACAGCATCCACAGAAAATGAAGGGTCTTCACAAAAAGCCCCACAGCAGTATCTGCCAGGTAGCCGCAACCACCACAATGAACCCCCTAAGACAGAGAACTTTTGCACCTCACTCAGCCCTCCTCCCTCTCCCCGCCCTCAGCCTCTGGGTGTAATGCCTGACTGACTTCCCTCCACTATCCATTTCCTTTCTGAGCCTAAGGATTTCAATCTGATAGTCTAGTCAAGACTAATAACAAGCCCTCTTACACCTCTCCGCAGACGGGCATCAGCTTCCTGAGGCAGGGGCCACAGTGGAAGCCACAGCACTCACAGAACAGAATGGCAGTAAGTATCTGTGAGCTGATAGGGTCCAATCTGCTTTTCATTTGCCAAAAAGCCCGACAGTAAATAGAAAAGGCGAATTCTCCCACCCAGTGTGAGAGCCGTCAAATCGCAGGGCTGTGCACTCAGGACGGTGGACAAGTGCAAAACCCTCAACGCAACATGAGCCGGTTCGATGGACTGACGCAAGGCGGCAAGAGAACCCACACAGACTCTTAGAGCCACAGCCTCCAAAGTGGACTATCTGTTCCCAGGCTTCTGGGAAATACGGTGATCGAAGAAAGCAGAAGACAGTACTTGGTTACATCATATATATTAGATCACTATGTATGTCTCATGTGTGCTAATGGATGCTCATTAAAACTTCAACTTCGTCACATATGTACATGAGTAGAAAGAATACTGAAAGGAACGCGACAGTTACTATTGGGGAGCAGGATACACATTTTCTCAACTTGTTCTGTATTTTCTACATTTGGGACTGTAAACACATTTTATTTTTATTTTTTCTTTTTAAAGATTTTATTTATTTATTTCAGAGAAAGAGAGAGAGACAGAGTGCAAGCGTAAAGGTGGAAGAAGAGCAGGAGGAACAGGCTGCCCGCGGAGCAGAGAGCCCAACTCGGGACTTGATCCCAGGACTGGGGATCATGACCTAAGCCAAAGGCAGACACCCAACCAACTGAGCCACCCCGGCGTCCCAACACACTTTACTTTTAAAAAGCTGAACATCTAGGGGCACCTGAGTGGCCCAGTGGGTTAAGCCTCTGCCTTTGGCTCAGGTCATGATCTCAGGGTCCTGGGATCGAGTCCCGCATCGGGCTCTCTGCTCAGCGGGGAGCCTGCTTCCCCCTCTCCCTCTGCCTGCTTCTCTGCCTACTTGTGATTTCTATCAAGTAAATAAAAAAAATAAAAATAAAAAGCTGAACATCTATAACAAGGGATACAGCTCTGGTTGTAAAGCTAAATGTGAATCAGAATTGAAACAACTTTGAAAACCAGATTTCTAGGTTAGATTTCCACACCTACTCACAGCACAGGAGTCTATAGTTTTGAAAAGCATTCTAACAAACGACAACCGCAATCCCGAGACAAAGCTGTCATACTCAGCAGAGTGGCAAAAGAGCCTGAAGTCACCAAATGTTACCATTACATACTGCTGATTCTGGACTATGAACTGATAGAACTACTCAAGAATCATTTAGCAGGTCTGATTATGTTGAAAGTGCACATACTCTAATTTCCCTCCTAAGTATACACCCCAGAGAAATCACACATTTACCCAGAGAGATTATCTACAAACACACATGCGTGCGCGCACGCACGCACGCACACACACACACACACACACACACACACTTTCTCTCTCTCTGACACCATTTGTAACAGAAAAAATGTACATGCCCACATGCCCATCAATAGGAGATTCGATAAACAATAATGCTTTCACACAACAAATACTCTACAGCGAGGGGAAAAAAAAAGACAAAATGTCCTGCAGAGCTGTCCTAGAGAACTCACGACGATGATGGCAATGTCCTGAATCTGTATCTGTGCTTCACAATAGCCACACATGCTTGGTGAGCATTAGAAATGTGGCTAGGAGACTGAAGAAGAAAAATTTTTATTTTATTTTAGTTAATTTTAATTTAAATAGCCATACGTGGCTAGTGGCTAACCACAACGGACAGCAAAGCCCTAGACCTGCACACAAACACTGACAGCCTCCCAAACATAATGCTGCTCTTAAAAAGCAGGTGGCAGCACACATGCAATATTAAACCCGAGGCACGCCTGGGTGGCTCAGTGGGTGAAGCCTCTGCTTTCGGCTCAGGTCATGATCTCAGGGTCCTGGGATCAAGCCCTGCATCGGGCTCTCTGCTTAGCAGGGAGTCTGCTTCCCTTCCTCTCTCTCTGGCTGCTTGTGATCTCTCTCTGTCAAATAAATAAATAAAAAATAAACAAACAAATAAATAAATAAAATCTTTAAAAATATATATTAAACCTGATTTTTTAAAAAAAATTTTATTTATTTATTTGATAGACAGAGATCACAAGTAGCCAGAAAGGCAGAGAGAGGAGGAAGCAGGCTGTCCGCAGAGCAGAGAGCCCGATGCGGGGCTCGATCCCACGACCCTGGGATCATGACCCGAGCCAAAGGCAGCGGCTTTAACCCGCTGAGCCACCCAGGCGCCCCTTAAACCTGATTTTTAAGAAGTTAAAAAGCATACCAAACAATTCTATATTGCTTGGAAATACACAAGTTGTAAGAAGAAATGGGTGGGAATGAAAACCGCAATTAAAGACGGAGGTTAGGAACGCCTGGGTGGCTCAGTTGGTTAAGCGGCTGGCGGCTGCCTTCGGCTGGGGTCATGATCCCAGCGTCCTGGGATAGAGTCCCACATCGGGCTCCTTGCTCGGCAGGGAGCCTGCTCCTCCCTCTGCCTCTGCCTGCCTCTCTGTCTGCCTGTGCTCGCTCTCTCTCTCTCTCTCTAATAAATAAATAAAATCTTAAAAAAAAAAAGTAAAGACGGCGATTACTTATATTGGGGAGGGATAGCCAGGGGACCTTGACCATGCTGGCAAAGTTTTATATATGTATTTTTTCTTTCTTATTTTAAAGATTTTATTTATTTATTTGACAGAGATCACAAGTAGGCAGAGAGGCAGGCAGAGAGAGAGAGAGGAGTAAGCAGGCTCCCTGCTGAGCAGAGAGACCGATGTGGGGCTCAATCCCGGGGCCCTGGGATCATGACCTGAACCGAAGGCAGAGGCTTAACCCACTGAGCCACCCAGGCACCCCTATATATATATACATATTTTTAAAGATTTTGCTTGTTTACTGGACAGAGAGTGACAGTAAGAGAGGGAGCACAAACAGGGGGAGTGGGAAAGGGAGAAGCAGGCTTCCCACAGAGCAGGGAACCCAATGAGGGGCTCAATCCCAAGAACAAGATCATGACCTGAGCTGAAGGCAGATGCTTAACCCACTGAGCCACCCATGTGCCCCCAAAAAGTTTTATGCTTTACATTAGGTGGTGGGCCCTCAGTAGGCAGCTAGATCATTCTCAGTGTATGCCTACATCACATTCCGTTGTTTATAGATTTACAAACATGGTAAAACACCATGTCAAGCGGGGCTGTAACCACACCTTCCGGGTACTTGCTATTTATTTTGAGAGAGAAAGCACACTAGCACATATGTGAACAGAGGGAAAGGGAGAGAAGCAGACTCTGCACTGAGCACAGAATCCCACGACCCTGGACCCTGAGATCATTACCAGAACCAAAATCAAGAGTAAGAGGCTCAACCAACTGAGCCACACAGGCATCGTCCCCCCACCTCCACACTCCTTACTTTTTAAAATTCCCACAAATGTACCTGCCTTGGGAAGAAGACAGAGAAGGAACGCACAGATAGGTCCAACAGGACTGGAAATATTTGGGTTTTTAAGTTGGATAGTGTTTTGTTACGTCCTCTAATTTGTACTGATGTGACACCGGGCTCCCAGCTCCATGGGGAATCTGCTTCTCCCTCTGACCTTCTCCCTTCTCATGTTCTCTCTCTCTCTCAAATGAATTTTAAAAAAATCTTTAATTTGTACTCATGTCACATTACTTGAGGGTATCAAATATCACAATAAAAAATATACTACATTGTGCCCTGATGCTGGGAGAGACCTCTTCCCTCAGGCCTAAAATGCCAGACCCCCACCACCACCAGCCTCCCCCACCCCCACAACTGTCCTACCTAGAAAACCTGCTGTCGGCACTCTACCCAACTCTGCAATATGCACCCTAACTCTCCTGTCCCCCACCCCAAACCAAGTGATTCTAAAAATCAGCAGGGCTTTGAACACCTCTGGCCTTAAGGTCCTGGTCTAGGGAACCCAATGACCTACTTGTTAATATTCCCAGCCAAGTCCCTTGTCCTCTTTGGAATTCTATTCTCTCAACCCAGCTCAAATAACGTAAACCACGACAACTAACGTGCTAGGAGGTTAATTAACCCATGTGGTTGATCACAAAGAAAGTCAACTCAGTAATTCTTTTTTAAAATGACAGCAATCTCCAAAGCTGTCCTATAATGTGGCAGGAGCAGCCACAATATACTGACCAGACATCTCCCGGGTTAAGACTCTGTCAGGTACTGCACCAGGAGCACAGCGGTGAACAAAAGCGCCTAGCCCTTCCAGAGCCTAGACTCTGACAGGGAAACACTGACAGGTTCCCTCAGCATCACGAACCAAGGTGAAGAATGAAACCAGTCAGTCCCTGGAATGTTCCCTTCAGCATGGGGATGAGAGGAGATGAGTCGTCCACAAACTGATCCAAAACAGGGATCAAAATAATGAATCACTCCTCAACGGTGGAATTTCACAACTGATTCATGACAAGAATATTAATGGTGCCCAAATTAGTCCCTTACTATTTCAGAAACAGAGGTAAAATTAAATCTGTATTTCTTAGCATGTCATGAACAAATCCTATGTTGTGTGTAATTTTTAAAGAGCTGTGATGGAAAGTAACCACCCCCGGGCGTCTACTTGCATCTGCAGCCCTTAACAGTAACGAAACAGAGCAGCAGCAAGAGAGCACAAGGGTGGCCTTGTACCCTAAAGGCTTTTCCAGAAAGGTCCCAATTTTGACATACTTTATCCCATCATCCCCATAAAACTTCAGATTATCCTAGCAACTCCAAGGGAATTCACCCTTTAGCGGCAGGGCAAGCCTGTGGCCTCGACCGTCTATGTCCTCCCCCTCCACTCCGCCTTACCCGGCCCTGGGAGCTCAGGGAAGTCAAGGAACTTCTCTTAGCTTCAGCAGCAGCTATAAACAGAGACAACAGGACTGGATGCACTTCCCTGCACTCAACAGAATGCCTCGCACACAGTAGGCATTTCAAAGATACAGAAAGAGCTGGCTGCTTTGGGGTAAGGGAAGCCAGAGTCATTCTGTTCCTCCGTCTGGCTTTCAGCTGATCCTACTTCCTGTGACTAAATGCCAGTCCTGGCCTCGGTGCTCAGCAGACCCACCTTCATGTGCCAACTCTGACAATTCTTCCTCTGAGAAACCTTTCTGGACATTTCCTTGTCGTGGAACTACTGCCCTCTCCTTTACCCACTTTGTACTGATGTCTCTATTAAACTTATGCCCGAGACCTTATTCTGATGAAATCTGTCTCGTAACTTTTCCTGGGCACCACAGGAAGCCAACTACTGAGCACCTACCTCTGGGCTACGCATTTTCCCACTCTTGTATTTATCATGGTGACACACGTGCTAGAAAGGCCCAGTATCCTCCTAAGCTTGTGAAAACCACAAGCTCTATTTTTCCTCTTTGTTTTTTAACGTTTCTAATTTAGGAGCACAATGTGTACCTTGAAGCAAAAGTGGCTATACAACATTTGGTTGAACCTAAGGAAAGGGGGGGCGGCGGGGAGGGAACCCTAACCAGAGGCCTTTCACAGGAAACAGGAAGCGGTAGCCTCCCCACCCCCATCCTGCACTCTGAGCATAGCCCAACTACTTATTCTGTACAGTTCAGGCAAAGGGGCATAATCTCAACCAAGGAATTTTTGAGTTGGAAGAAAACTTCAAAATCACGGAGCAGTCTCTGCCAAAATGGACGAGGCCTGTTATTATAAGGTGGTGAACTCAGCTCAAACCTGTCCTTCCACAGGGCTCTTGGTGAGGCCGCACAAAGACAAGGTTTGGAATCCCAGGGATTGTCATCGGGAATGCGCTGAATGCCTCACAACCTTAAGGGCGCGGGGTTGGAATCCAGGCCTGAATTGTCCAAGTGAAACAGCTGACTAACAATGTCAGCTGGGGAATATTTTGATACCTTCAAATTCGGCCCCTGCAGGAAGAGGCCGCACAAAGAGCTCTGTGACTGAAGAGCCCAAGGAATGGTACGCAAAGGCCACCGGGTGCCTGGCCGGGCTGCCCACATTCCCCTCATAGCTCCGGAAAGTGGCTCCCCAGAGCGGCTTCCAGATCCACCCCAGTGGGCACCATCAGTATTGAGTCCAGGGGAAGCGTCCAGCTGTGAAGGGCTAACAAAGCTAGGCGCTCTCCCCATTTGAATGTGAAAGACCCGCCTCAATCAGAGAAGGCCCTTAAGCCATAAAACCCTTCACACCAAGGCCAAGTGTCACACTTGTAAGAGGGTGTGATTTATAAACTGACAGCACCCACAAAGCTGCTTTTGTACTCCTCCGTTAGTTAACAATTTATCTCCCCCCACCAAACTCACGGGGCTATTCAGATAAAGCTTGACTGGGCCTCAAAAAGAAAGAAAAGAAGGGAGAAAGAAAAGGACCCAAGTTTTGGCCAAAACACCAATGTTCACTCTGGGTAATTATGGTCCTGTGAATAGACACTAAAATTAGGGCTTAATAATTCCTCTGTATCACACTCACAGCAATCAAACTCTTCCAACACAAACATAAAGAGCAAGAAAATGAAAATCTCCAGCCCAGCCTTGCTGGAAACTCAACGAGTTCCACTTCTGTGGTTTCTGCAGTCTCTCTTGTGGTTTCTGCACTCTTAGAATCCCCCCTTTAGAGCAATTTTAACTTGAAGCTCTGACCAGCTGTTTTTCTTTCTCATCATTTAAATCTACAAAGCAAAGAGTAAATATGGGCTTGGCCATCTCTCTCCTCAGTTGGATGAAACCAATTCTGGCCCCTTCATCTTGTCTCCCCCATCGCATGACCCCCTTCTCAGATTCCAACACTGGCTTCGGAAGATCCTCTCCTTCCGAGTCCTTGCCCCTCCTCTCACTGTACAACAGACTTAAATCACTGTGCCAACTCCAGTACAGCCTACATCCCTACAAACTATGTTAAAAAGTACATACCGGATGCTAACACTTGTCAACATTGAGGACTTTCTTCTTAAAAGGTTATCTGGTGGAAAGCTGTCCCCGAACACTTCATCTTAAAGAAGCAAAGCATAAACAATTCAAGCTTAAACTGTCTTCCTGCCCACTTAGGTAGGATTTCCCTAAATTGTCTGTCTATCCAAAAAACTTTCTTTTTGCAAGAGGCATGGCCTTTGCTCCAGAACAGTCATTCTGCTACTGCTCCAGATACTGGAGGCCCCAGTCCGCCCACCCACCAAGTAAGTCCTGCAGGCATGTTCTCTTTAGCCTCTGCGTGGTGAAAGGAAGAGCATTCAAACCAAAGTAGTAGGTGGCTGGTATTAAAAAGTTTGGGACTAGGGGCGCCTGGGTGGCTTAGTGAGTTAAAGCCTCTGCCTTCAGCTCGGGTCAGGATCCCAGGTTCCTGGGATAAAGTCCTGCATCAAGATCCCTGCTCAGGGGCACCTGGGTGGCTCAGTCGGTTAAAGCCTCTGCCTTAGGCTCAGGTCATGATCCCAGGGTCCTGGGATGGAGCCCCACATCAGCACTCTGCTCAGCAGGGAGCCTGCTTCCCTTCCTCTCTCTCTGCCTATTTGTGATCTCTGTCAAATAAATAAATAAAATCTTAAAAAAAAAATAAAAAATCCCTGCTCAGTGGAGAGCTGGCTTCTCCCTCTGCCTGCTGCCCCCTACCCTCCACCTCCGCTTGTGCATGCCTGTGCACTTTCTCTCCAAATAAATAAAATCTTTAAAAAAAAGTTTAGGGGGGCGGAGGGGGGAGTGTGGAAAAAAAAAAGTTTGGGACAGAACCTATTTAAAAAAAAAATCTATTTCTGATTCTGTTAAAATCTGACACCTGGCATCACTGCATCCATACTCCTTCATGCCAACAGCTGGTGCCACTAAGCAGCAGCCACCCCCTCTTTAAGTGGGACAAGCACTGGCCCGGCTTGTCCAGGCCCCTCCCGTCAAGACTCCGTGCTTGCTCGCCCTACTTGCAGTTGGGACTGGCTGTCCCCCATAAGGCCCCAAGGCTTCTGATCTTTCCCCCCTCACCGTACACATACCTTTTTGACCATAGTTGTTTCAGAGGAATCAACCTTTGCTCTCTTGGTATCAGGTCCGTCTTCTACCCCTTGGCTAACTTTGGCAACTTTGGTTTTCTCCCTAGAGGGTGACAAGGGAAGGAATTGAGCTCTACTCTCTGAATCATGCCAAAGAGCATCACCAGCTCACGTTGATAGGATGGTGGCTAAGAGCAAAAACTTGGGGTGCCTGGGCAGCTCAGTAGGCTAAGCGTCTGACTCTTGATTTCAGCACAGGCCGTGATCTCAGGGTCGTGGGATCCAAATGACGTCAGGCTCCACACTCAGCAGAGTCTGCTTGAGGTTCTCTCCCTCTCCCTCTGCCCCTCCCTCCCCAATGTGTGCTCTTTCCCTAAAATAAATCTTCAAAAAAAGGAGGGGGGGCAAAAGCTTTGCAGTCAGGTATAGCTGAGTGGGTTCCAATCCCAACATGACTGATGATCACCTGATAAATCAGGTATGTGGGAATAACAATCCCTGACAGAATTAACAGAATTATTTTAAGACAAGAAATGACAAATTGTTTAGCATACACCGCCTAGCACAAGGTAAGCCCTCAACAAGTCTTTATAAATTTCACTTGAATCATGAAATAGAGCCAAACTTAGATTTCTCCCCTCTGCCATGGGGAGCTCACATTAAAATAATCTGGGCTTGGGGCACCCAGAGTGGCTCAGAGGGTTAAACCTCTGCCTTCGGCTCAGGTCATGGTCTCAGGGTCCTAGGATCGAGCCCCACACTAGGCTCTCTGCTCAGCGGAGAGCCTGCCTCTCCCCCCTCCTCTGCCTGCTTGTGATCTCTGTCAAATAAATGAATAAAATCTTTAAAAAAATTTAAAAAGCCTGTTTTTCTCCAGTATGCCTTCTCCGTCCATTTACAGCGTGCCCAAAACACTACAGAGTTTCTGAAAGCCATAAAACACCAAAGTTAGGGGCGCCTGGGTGGCTCAGTGGATTAAGCCGCTGCCTTCGGCTCGGGTCATGATCTCAGGGTCCTGGGATCGAGCCCCACGTTGGGCTCTCTGCTCTGCGGGGAGCCTGCCTCCTCCTCTCTCTCTGCCTGCCTCTCTGCCTACTTGTGATCTCTGTCTGTCAAATAAATAAATAAAATCTTAAAAAAAAAACAACAATACCAAAGTTAGGAGAGATCTTGAACATGTCTGTCCTTCCCCCATCTCAATTTTACAGCTGAGGTGTGTGCAGACCAGAGCAATTTCAGTGATCTGCCTAAGAAGCTGAACAAAAGCAAGCAACTCTTGACTCTTGGTAGGGAGCTTCACCTACCACACAGGGGCCTCTCTTTACCTCTTATTAGCAAGGGAGGTAGTCAGAAATAACAGCCAAAACCCCACCGCAGCTAGTTTTACAATACTGTTATCATCTGCCATCTTTCATCTAGGCGCTGTAAGTTCCAAACACTGCAGGTCCCATCATGTGAGAAGCACCGCGCTCTGCAACCCTGATACTCAAATTGAGAGGATAAGGTCTGTTTGTTCCAGCAGTGCAGTCTCTGGACTTCGGAGCTTTTCCAAGACAGACTCTGGCTGACCGTGCCTTCAGAGTTATCCACCTAACTATTTCGTACTCATTTTATTATCAACCCGAAAACACAGAGGCCAAAACTGAGGTGCACGTGCTTACAATCCAAGCAAACCTCCCCTACACAGAAGGTGTGGTTTTGCCACCTGAAGCCCAGGCTGCCCAAACACCCACCGGGCGTATCTGACTGCCGGAAGATTTCCGCTTTAGGTTAGACCATTATTTGGGAAACGGGGGCCACATCTGCTACAATTCTCAACACACAAACTACATAATCAGTAAACTGTTAATGAGCTGGTTTCCAAGTGTTCTGAGCATACTTTCCTTAGATGGGCTGTTTCCTACTGGTGAATAAAACTGGACTCTTTTCTGAAAATGTTACATTCTCCCCTCCTCTCCCAAAACTTACTCTACGAATTCATGTTCTCCAAGATTGGCAAATGTGTATCCATGGTAGCCAAAAACATCTCCTGTAAAAAACTTGATGCTATTTTTGTGACAGATCTGGTCGACTTTGATTATGACATCCCTGGAACAGCAAGTCAGGCAAACCTGCAGAAAGGAAGAATTGGCGGGGTGTGAGTTTTGCAAACTGTGAATCACTGCCCTGATGTCTACATAAATCTCGGTGAACAGTCTCTCTGGGCATGTCTAAAGCCAGTTTCCAACTGGTATAACAGGTTCTTTGGATCCTATGGTTAGAAAACAAAAGTTGCAGGTTTCACTAGAAATGTAAATTGCGAGACCTCCACTTACTGCAATCAAAACAAATGGGTTTAACTAGAAAGTAAAGCCATTCCATGGATTTATCTCCCCTGTTCTATAAATATATATAAACCACATCTCAAAGTTTTCGTGAAAAGGAAAAAGACAGTAATAACTTAGCGTAAGTTATTTCTAGATTATTTAACCTGTTAAAATCTGCGTAAGCTATCACAAGAGGCACAACCAGTTTTAAGTGACCCAGGGGTCACATTTAAATTAGAGGGCATTTTCCCCCCTTCCTTTGATTGGTATGTTAAGATAAAGAAGATAAACAAGTCCTGTTGAGATTATTTTTCCACAGTTTTCCACGTGCAACTTTATCTGAATTTAAGGACAAAAGAAAAGGTTACACACCAAGTGACCTTCCATTCAGATGTAGACAATGAACCAGTGATTCACTCAACAGACTTATCAATGTTGCTCTGAGGCCTCTAGGTTGTGTTCCAAAAAGTTGAGGTACTGCAAATAGCTAAATTTTACCACATAAAACACCATCTTTTCAGGAAAACCTTTGTAATAAGGGTCACCAAGACAACTTCTAAACTGCACGTTTTCTTCTGAACACAGAAAATACCCAAGGGGAAAAAAAATCAAATCTAAAAGGCAAGGCAGCCACAGTTGAACATGCAACGCTGACCAAATGGAACCCTGCAGAGTGAAAAATGAGGGTAAAACCTAAGAGGCCAGAAACACGCAGCCCCTGAGGCATTTATCCCCGCCCCATGTGCATGCTTTATACAACCCACGGCAGTGCTTCAGTTATAACCAACCCTCTCAGTGCTAGAAATGCAAGGGACACCTAGAATTAACCAAATGTGGTTACTATGGATAAAGAAATGAAGAGAAGACTTCTGTCCAAACAGAAAATGTTCCAATACTTGGGAGTTACAAAATAGAATGAATTAAATTAAAAAAAAGACAAAACGCACAGATGATCCATCATTCCAAGCACACATTTGAACAGATGCACATATGAAATGTAACAGTGTGGAAAAACAAACTACCCAGCCCAAATTCTAACCTCTCATGTAATGGGCCTCTCATTTAAAAAACCAAGCAGATCATCTGTGACTATTCCACAGTTATCCAACATTTGTTTAGTTTTTCCTGAGTACAGGGAACCATGTCTGAAAGGTCACAGACGCTGAAACAAAATTTAACTTATCCTTTCACCTCTGCATAGATCTGGCAGTGAAACCAAATGAGGCTGGATATGCCTCATTTGGCTTATGACTACAGGGAATGTGTCTAGTTATCCATGGCAACATGGTCAAAGTGGCTATGTGAAAGAGACAGACATAGACCAAGATCAGGTGTGCTCTTTTTTAAGACAAAACACAAGCTGGAGTTTGAGATTTCTAACAAAAAAAAAAGCCTCTACTACAGAAATTAAACACCAACTTGTTTTCCAGAGAAAACACAGTAAAATGTATCGAAGCTATACGGAACGATTCTGGAAGGAGTACAAAACACCAATGATGAAACCTGGTCTTGAGGGAACATATGCCCAAAGAAGAAAGCAGCAGACAGCAAGTCACAAACAGCCGCAGCAGATGCAACCGACTGGATCCACTACCAACACAGTCGGCACCGCACGGCGCCGCGTGAGCAAGGCCCGTACATCAAGGCAATGTACTGAACCTACGCATTTTACACTCTTTATGGGACTTACAGCATCAAACTGAGTGAAAAATGACTCCGGCTTCTTTTCTATATTCTCAGTGTCCACCTTCACGTCCACCATGGGGTTGAGATTCTGGGCTCGTTCCAAAGAGGCTTCGGCCCTGTTGCGGCCAACAGATCCAGTACGGATCAAGAACTGAGCCCCGGGGTCTTCTGGAGATACCTAGAAATAGCACTGTTTTTAATACCTGAATTTTAGGGAGAAAACAAATTCTCAAAAACAACAAACCTTTCTGTTTTCAAGGATAACGAAAATATCTACCATCTAATTGTATTATTGTTCCTGCAGGAATCTGCCTAATGCAGACTCCCCACACTCATTCCTTCAGAGGCTTAGAGTAGAGACATTTAACTTTTTTTTACTTGGCATTGATAGTTAAAGAGCACCCCCTTGTGTTTATAAAGAAAATTCACTCTAAACAGAAAAGTCTACACTTTCTTCTTTCACTTAAATTTGTGACTGCTAATAAAATGACAAAATTATCAGTGGTTAAGAATTTGCCAAATACCCACTATTTTCCCAATTTTAAACATCTGGAGACAAACAATATAGTAGTTTAAAGGATGTAGTCCCTAGGGCACTTGGGTGGCTCAGCCCACTGACCATCTGGCTTCTGCTTGGTTCATGATCCCAGAATCCTGGGATCGGAATCCTGGGATTGAGTCCCGAGGCAGGCTCCCTTCTCAGTGGGGAGCCTCCTTCTTCCTCTGCAACTCCCTGCTTGTGCGCTATTAAATAAATAAAATCTTAAAAAAAAAAAATCAATAAAGGATGTAGTCCCTGTCTACAATTGATTTAAAATCAGACCAGTGAGGGATGCCTGGATGGCTCAGTCTAAACAATGTGCACGGCCCTTGATGAGTTTAAGCCCCATGCTGGGTGTAGAAATTACTTTAAAAAAAAAAGTTGAACTTTAAAAATAAGAAAATAAACAGACCAGTGCCAAAATCAGGCACAGTTAAAAATCTCTGAAATTAACTCTTAATTCAATTAAAGTTCAGAAAGGAGAGATGAGTAGGGCTTGAGCAAAAGGAGGATTTCACCCAAGGCTGGACATCAGCAGAGAGCCTCAAAGACAGATTATAAAATTGGGCGCCTGGGTGGCTCAGTGGGTTAAAGCCTCTGCCTTCCGCTCGGGTCATGATCCCAGGGTTCTGGGATCAAGCCCCACATCGGGCTCTCTGCTCGGCAGGGAGCCTGCTTCCTCCTCTCTCTCTGCCTACTTGTGATCTCTGTCTGTCAAATAAATAAATAAAATCTTTTTTTAAAAAAAAATAAATAAATAAAAATCACCTGACAGGGGCAACTGGGTGGCTCAGTCGGTTAAGTGACTGCTTTCAGCTCAGGTCCTGATCACAAGGATCCTGGGATGGAGCCCAACATTGGGCTCCTTGCTCAGCGGGAGCCTACTTTTCCCCCTCCCTCTGCCTGCTGCTCCCCCTGTTTGTACTCTCTCCGTGTCAAATACATAAAGTCTTCTAAAAATAAATAAATAAAATATAATAAAATCACGTGCTAGCTGCCAGTACGATTACGGATTCCATTCTGTTCACAGCATTTCTTCACACATCCAACATCTAATTTAACGATTAATCTGCAGTATGACCTTACTACCTTCACCAAGACAACACAAGTAATCTCCCTCCTCTCCTCCAGCCAACTATCCCTTACTACCTTTCCTTCAAGAAAATGAGCTGGTCTTCCTCCCATTCAAGGAGGAAGCCCTCTCACAGTATCCTTGACCCATCCTGTCCTACTTCTTCAGGCTTCTCATTACATACTGAAAGATGTACATCATACCGGTTAAGAGCAAGGCTCTGGAATAATTCAAGCTGAATAATTCAAGCTGAATTCAAATCTTCGATTCAAACCCTAGCTCAGCCACTTACTGAACCGCGTGAGCAAGGGTATGCAAACCACAGGCAAAGTGAGGTTAAGACAATCAGTACACTTTCTATAATCACTCTATTAGTGCTGCTCTGCTCTTCCCTCACTGGACATCCAGTCTCCACATGGACCCTCTTGGCTATGGTTTCCCCCAGACTCCTTCTCAGAATCACTCATCTCTCTGTTCTCCACAGCTCCATATACTCACTACTTCTAGTTTCTGCTGGTATTTCTTAAACTGTTCTTACTGGCACAGATGGTTTCCTCGTCCATCAGAGTCCAAGTGCCCACCAGATATTTCCTCCTGAATATGCATATTCAACTCCTCTATTTTTCTGGTCAGTTGATGAGCCCACCAACCACTTGAGCCACCATCCAATTACCTGAGCCAGAAACCCCAATCTTTATAGTCTTGTTATGTCCTTGATAACAGCCACCTGATGACGTAGCTAAGAGCACAGGCTCTACAAGAGTCTGACTCCCGGGTGCTGGTCATATCACCATCTACTACGACCGTGAGTAGGCCAGTAATTCACTTCCCTTTCTTCAGTTTTCTTATCTGTAAAATAGGGATGACAATGCCTACATCTCGGAGTTGTGAGGACTAAATGAGATACAACTACAGCTCTTAGCACAGTATCCAGCACCTGCCCGAAGTATCTGTTACTACAGGGATTCCTCGCTTTCCCCACGCTCCCATGTATGATCCCACTGATTCTACCACCTCCTATTTTTCACCTCCGTGTGCTTCTTGTCTTTTCTACCTCTAGTGCTATTACTCAAACCCTTTTTATTTTTTACCTAAACTACTAAAGCAGCCTTCTAGGTGGTCTTCTGCCCATTATCTTGTGCAAATCATATACAGTGACTAGTGTTCTACAGGAGGCCTGAAACTGACCAGGTCACCCATCCCATACTTGAAACTCTTTAACGAATCCTTACCACCCAGAGGACTGAGTACAAGCAAGGCTTCCTAGCAGGGCCTTCATGATTTGGACTTTACCTACAACCTGCAACCCCCCCCCCCCACGTTGGGCTTCTCATTCTAAAAACACCAAATAGGGACGCCTGGGTGGCTCAGTTGGTTAAGCAGCTGCCTTCGGCTCAGGTCATGATCCCAGCGTCCTGGGATCGAGTCCCACATCGGGCTCCTTGCTCCACAGGGAGTCTGCTTCTCCCTCTGCCTGCCTCTCTGTCTGCCTGTGCTCGTTCGCTCTCTCTCCCTCTCTCTCTCTGACAAATAAACAAATAAAATATTAAAAAAGAAGAAGAAGATGTCCTTTGGCAAGAAGGGCGTTTTTTAAAAATAATAATAATAAAAAAATAAAAACACCAAATAGCACTGCTTGTTATATTCTACTTCTACCATGCTGTTCTATGCCACTGCTAATGTTTCCTGCCTAAAACACAGCCCTTCAACTTGAGAAATCTCTACTTGTTCCTTAAGCCTCAGCTAAGATCACAGCTCTAGGAAGCCTTTCGTGTCCCCCTACCACAACCTGAGTCTAGAAGCCTGCTCTGGTTTCTAAAGAAACCTTGAGAATGGGAACCCAATTTTGTGCATCTTTGTATCACCAGTGTCTAGATAGGGTAGCCTGCAGGTACTCTAGGATATTTGTTGATGTAAACAAAATAAAACACTTTAAACTCTGAAGGACAGGAATTAACATCTTTGATTTATAGATGAGCAAACTGCGGGGCACCAGGCCCACTCAGTCGGCAGAGCAAGAGACTCTTAATTTCAGAGCTGCAAGTCTGAGCCCCACACTGGATACAGAGATTACTAATATAATTAACTAATTAATTAATTAGCAAGCGGAGTCCCTGAGAAGTTAATAAAGCCTCTTGTCCAGCTTGAAGATGTGGGATTTGAGTCCAAATCTGAAAAATTCCAGAGCTTTTGCACTAGGTAGCATAGTCTCCCTGGGATGTTCCGTCAGGGGGAAAAAAGCACAAGCAAATTCCAAAAGGCAGAACCACCAAAGTGTGTCCATGAATTTACGAGGTAAGAGTCAGGCTGGGTAAGCTGACTGGGCCCAGTTTACATGAAGCCAGTGGTTCTCAACCCTCCCTGACTTTCAGAGTCACCTGGAGAACTTTAATTTTTAACAAATCCCCCAAATACTCAAACCACAGCCGGGACGGAGAACCGCCATATTAGGTCTTGAAAACCAGTCACAGGAATTAGGCATTTCAGTGGAAGGTACATGGAAGGCACTGCAAGTCCTCAAAGTGAAGACAGAAGGGATAACACTCAGCCTGTCCACTCCAAAACTGGGTGGCACCCATCGCTGTGCTGAGGCAGTAACAGCACTCTGTCACGCCTCAGTATTCTATCCTCATTCCCCATTCTCAGAGTCCTGCAACCAGATGAGGAAGTCATCACCCCCATCTGGTTTCATTTTCCCACACCGCAGGCCTCCACATTTAGGGAACCATCCTTCCCTGGTTCTCTCCGCTCTGACCCTCTACACGGCAAACAAATTCTCCCTCCAAAAGCCTCTAGGCGGCACTGTGGTAGGGGAGATGTCAAAACTGCAACTGCTCCGCCCCTTTATAACTTGGTAGTTTGCTTGCAAGAATTCTCTTTCCTGGGACGCCTGGGTGGCTCAGTTGGTTAAGCAGCTGCATTCGGCTCAGGTCATGATCCCAGCGTCCTGGGATGGAGTCCCACATCGGGCTCCTTGCTCGGCAGGGAGCCTGCTTCTCCCTCTGCTTCTGCCTGCCACTGTCTGCTGTCTGCCTGTGCTCGCTCTCTCTCTAACAAATAAATAAAATCTTAAAAAAAAAAAAAAAAGAATTCTCTTTCCTTAGAAGGTTTTGAATTCAAGTCAAGAATCAATTTGTGATTGATATTAAGTGAGCCAACCCACATTTCTCTTCATTGCAGGAGAATTTCTTTTAAATCCTTATACTACTTTTCTCCTGAAACCCAGACAGATGAGCTTTAAGAAATTTCATCCACATTTACTTTCTTCCACAAAGCCTACACCTCACCGTGTGGCTAGTTACTTAGCATGGTCATCGCCTAAAAGGAAAGACACCAAGAGTATCATCTGATGACACAACCTTTCAAGTATTTTACCTTTAAACAACATGATTTCTAGAATTTGCTTTAAAATACTGTCCCAAAAGAAAAAACCTATTATCTGTAGAAGTCAGATAGATGGGTACCCAACGTTATTCTACTTTTGTATATATTTAAAATTTTCTATAAAAGAAAATTAAAACGCTGAAGCATGAGAATGTAAGAGAAAGAAGTTATCTTCACCTTGGAAAAACTGGTCAAAGAAATCTACATAGGAGATAAGAATGACTACCATATTTTCAATTAAATGGTATGCCATATAATTATTAATTATCAGATGTTTATTATGTGCAAGCACCATGCTAAGCAGTCTGCATCCATTCTCTCCCACCCATTGTTTTCCAAACTCATGAAGCTCTCCTGAGATACCTCTCAAATGTTACATAGTCCTGAGCCGCATCTCAAACTTTCTAAAGCAGGATCACTGCGGGGTAAAGGCCAGCTACACCTTAACAAAGCCCTGAGGGGACTGTGCAATTTTAAGTAGTCATGCAGGCGGTTTATAGGTATGAAGTGGAAAACCACCCCTCTCCTCCTCAAAGTCACCCTCCAAGGGAGAGACTGACTGCTTTACACAGGCAAGCACAAGGAGGAGACAGGAGCTGCCCACAGGACATGCCAGTGCCATGAGACCACAGCTCCACTAATGCCAGCCCTCCTTTCACAAGCCTGCAGGGGTGCACAGGAATTCACGACACCTCCAAGTGTTTTATACTGAAGAGGGGAGACGGTGAAGGAAGAGTGAGGAGGTGGCCAAACATCTCACCTGTTCAGGATCCAACATGGTCAGTCCCTTCACTCCTGCCAGAATGAGATTCTTGGCAATTTCAGCCCCGAGTCCTTTCATGCCGACAAGGAGCACCCGGGAGGCCCGCAGCCTGTAAGGCAGACACTGTTAACCAGGTGACAGAGAACAGTGAAAGTTTCACCGAATTATTGAAAAAACAAGTCACAATAACAGTGAAGTAATTTTGGTTTCCATTAAATGCATAGCTAAAATCTAGGAAAGAGGGACGCCTGGGTGGCTCAGTTGGTTAAGCGGCTGCCTTCGGCTCAGGTCATGATCCCAGCGTCCTGGGATCGAGTCCCACATCGGGCTCCTTGCTCGGCAGGAGCCTGCTTCTCCCTCTGCCTCTGCCTGCTACTCTGTCTGCCTGTGCTCGCTCTCTAACTAATAAATAAAATCTTAAAAAAAAAAAAAAATTTAAAATCTAGGAAAGAGACAGGCTCTAATCCATCCTACAAAGAACAATTCATTCAACAAATATTTATTGAGCACCTACTATGCCAGGCACCCCTCTAAGGTATAGAAATAGAGCAGTGAACTAGACAGACATATAACCCCTGCCCTCGTGGAGCTTTTATCTTATGGAAGAGACAGACAGAGATATAGGATGTCAAAAAGTGATGAAAAGAAGCGAGGCCTGGCTGGCCCAGCCTGTAGAATGACTCTGATCTCAGAGTCATGAGTTCAAGCCCCACACTGGGCACAGAAGAGCTTAACTTAGAAAAAAGAAAAAAAGAAGTGATGGAAATCAAGCAGGATATAGATCAAGAGTGTTGGAGGATGCTATTTTACTCAAATGGATCATGAAGACCTTTTTGAGGAGGTGCTGAGCAAAAATCAAAATGAAATGAAGGACAAATATAAAAATATTTGGGAGAAGAACAAGTACAAAAGCAGCAAGTATAAAAGGCCTGAAGGAGTGCCTGGCATGTTTCGGGGCCGGAAAGGACCGTGGCTGAAGAACAGAGAGCAAAGGTAAGAACGGTAGGAGGTGGGTCACAGACAGAAGGGGGCCACATCACGAAGGCTCTTACAGGCACTGTAAGTGCTGAATTTTATCTAAGCACAACAGAAAGCCATGGCAGGGGTGGGCCGGATTCCTGGAAGAGTAAGAGTGCCACAGTTAAAGCGAGAGAGAATGAAGGCTTGGACTAGTACAACAGCAGAAGGTGAAAAGGGGTACTACAAGCAAAAACAGGGTGGCCTAAAAGAGAGTGTACTTGGAAAGTGTCTGGATCATCCTGGTCTATCAAGTCACAAAAGATGAGATTTTAAGAAAGGTAGTCAGAGGTCCAGCTTTATCAAAAAGTCTGGGGGCGCCTCGGTGGCTCAGCCAGTTAAGCATCTGCCTTCAGCTCAGATCATGATCATAAGGTCCTGGGATGGAGTCCCATCCCGCTCCTTGCTCAGCAGGGAGCCTGCTTCTTCCTCTGCCTGCCATTCCCCCTGCTCACGCTAGCTTGCTCACTCTCTCTCTCTCTGGCAAATAAATGAATAAAATTTTTAAAAAAATTTATGAAATGAGTAGCTTTTCAACTTGCACTAATATGAAGGAGAACATGAAGCAGCTCTTCTAAAAACGGTACTAATAATTATGGATACTCGCATGTAATTAGACTAGAGATCTTTAATGAGGACGGTGGCCGACAAAACAGGATGCCGCACTCATCCTTCATACCCGCAGATGCTGGATTTCTTTCGCTAATACAACCCAAGGGTAAAATGAGGGGGAGGGAATATTGTCAATATTTCCCTCAAAGGCGTATGTCTAGGTCTCAGCTTCTCCATTATGGCTTTTCTTCTATGGGGCCTTTCCACTGCCATCCACGGGCTAGCAGACACAAGCCTTTCGAGTGACAATTCCACTTCACTAAAAGAGGAGGGAACTGGGAAGAGGGCTTACAAGACACAAGCAAGGTAAGTAACAGAGATACCAGCAACGAGTACTTCACTGATCACAGATTTACACCAGTGAGTGGAAGGAGGAAGAAAAGCTACGTCCTTCCAGAGGAGCTCCTATCCCTCCAGAATCAGCACATATAACAGGCCATGTTTCCAAAAAGAATACAGTACACATACCAAACCTTCTGACATAAAAAAGGTTGACCACGGGGTGCCTGGGTGGCTCAGTGGATTAAAGCCTCTGCCTTCGGCTCGGGTCATGATCTC